>CM070511.1:6809616-7005589 GCA_036346375.1 Guadua angustifolia | reverse complement strand
GCAAACTTCAAAATAGCATAACTATTGATTCTTGAATCCAAATTAAGAAAAAAAGATATTTTCTTAATCTACGGGAAATTTCCTAACTTTCTCCAGCTAATAAAAATTTCTAATTCAACCTGCATCTAGCCTTAAACAGCAGTTCAACATTTCAACTACTAACACAAGCATCATTAGGACAACCAGCACTAAAACGACCATATCTTTTGATTGGCTGAACAAAATTTAGTGTTCTTAGTCTCAGATTAAAGGGGAAACAACGAGCTATAACTTTCTCTACAGCCAAATATTCAGAAAGTACATTTAACGAGCTCGAAAAATAGCCCAAACAGTAGGAACATTACAATCCGAAAACTGAAATTTTCCCTCCAAAATCTAGAACCACTCCCCCCCCCAAAATCCCCAAATCTATGAACCCTAGAGCACCCAAAAACCAGGAACTCCCTCCCTAAGAGCAGCACACAAAACCTAGATGCCTAAAACCCTCACGTCCATTGCTCACCAAGAGGAAAAGGAGGAAGCTGCTGCTGCCGCTGCAGGGAGGAGGAGGCCGGCTTGGGGAAGCTCCAAGGGGGAAGAAGGGCACCAAGGGAGGGGCTTGCTGCTGTGGGAGGGCCATGGAGGGGCTTGCTTTAGGAGAAGATTTGGAGAGGAGAGGAGATGCTTGGAGCAGGAAAAACCGAATGGGGGAAAAATGAGAAGAAGATGGGTGGGCAGAGGGAAAAGGAGGAGGAAGGGGAAAAAAAAGAAAGAGGTTGGGGAAAAAAGAAACTCACTCGCGACTGGAAAAAAATCATCTGTGACATTTCATTTCATCAGCGACATTACATTCTCTCCCCCTTAAAGGAATTCAACCCCGAATTCCCAGAATACCAAAACACAAAGCAAGGTCCACTAGGGACACAACTTCCTTGCAAACTCAAAGCACCAACGCGAGGATTCAAATAGATCCAAACAATAAACCAAATTCTCAAATCCAACTATTAACGAGAGTGATTTGGCTTAACTCAGACTAAGATTATCTTCTCATGACTCCATATTCACCCCAATCTCTACCTAAATTTGCAAGAGACAAAACCCTCTCATATCCTAGATCTCAACGAACTTCCTGAACAAGAAATCTCACAAGAACTTTCTAAACTTTCATCCTCAATACATCCATTTAAGGACTCAATCATATTAATTTATATGCCAAATTCCCATATCAAACATGTTATATCACTATCGCAAAGATAATATGACGTTTTCTTGGGAGAACAGGGTTCCAAACTTCAAACTCAACTCTAAATTTCCCCTTCAACTTCAATCTAATCTCCCCTCTTGAACTTTTTACCACAATTCATCTTATTCATGACCACAAGAATGACATGAGGCTTTTCATTCTAACATGCCTCTAAACCATAACTCAACTAATCACTTACACCATCCATTTGGATATCCCGGGTTCCAAACTTGCACCCCAAGAGCCTATAACATAAATCTCCATCTCACCCAAATAATTAACCTTTTCACAAAAGGACCATAACCAACCAAAGCCATCGAAGGAAATAGCCCACTTTGGCACAATTTCCTTCCAACCGAAAATCACGATATATATAAAAATTTATTCTATCCTTTCCTAGGCATATCTCGCACCTAGGAACAACTAGCTACCATAAATGTTCACAACAGAACACTTTACATCAAATTGCTATCACCTTCCCAACAACCAACAATACTCCCAATAAAATTTGGACCAAGACATCAAAACCTCCATCATAATCCACCCTTAAATCACTACAGGTCAACACCTAGTCCAAGCTAGGATCGTAGATCATTACCAAACCACAAATAGTTCTCTTCTTAAGAGGGTCTCGCCCTCACACTTTCACTCAAATAACCAAGCCCAAGAGTATAATCCTTTATTATACTCAACAAGATATCATAAACATTCATATTCTTATCTCAGACTAGAACACAAATAAAATATAATTCTCTTTAACCAAAAGAATCACATACATCACCTTGAACCCAAAGCGCTAAAACTTACCTTGGAGAGAACTCAACAAATTCCACTGATCACTCATTTTCTTTTCCCAAGCCAAATCGCAAAGGAAAACTCAACTCTCTTACATCACAAGAACCACTTCTATCATTCCAAATCAATGCGATAAAATTTCACATCGGGGAGAAACTCAAATTAAAAGAGAAACCCCACACAAATCTTTGACAGAAACCCTAAAAAAACCAAAACAGATCGGCTCGCTTTTACCAAAGCAAAACCTTTCACGCTTAACCAAAACCAACATTTTGGAAAAGAAAACCGATTCTCAAGTCAAACATCTGTTTGTTTCCTTTAAATATTAATTCCAAGGTTAATCCGTTTTTGTACACTAAAAAGCACGATCCAAACACACACTCTTAAGTGTAAATCCCACATACATAACTTAAGCTAAATAACTTAGCCCAAAAAAAGATTAGCATGGTTCAATGAAATAAAATATTCCAGGAACCATCAACCGATTACTTCATAATTACTCTTTCATCCTTATTGTTGACCATCAAAACCAATTCCGCAATTTGACAAAATGCAAACTAATTGGGGGAGTTCTACTGCACACTAATCAGAACGTCTTAACCAAAAGGCATGCATCCCCAAAAGATCATACGATCAATTCAATCCGTAAACCCTTAAAAAGGGTTCACCTCGAATCCCACCATTTCTAGTATTCAAATACGCTTGCCATTAGAGGTTTCGTATTCACCAAGGGTATCCGGAAAAGCCCCAACAAGTTTTAACATAAATTACAAAACCCAATCTTCCTTTAATTACCTTCTCCTATTCATATAACCACCACTAGTCCTACTATCATCAAACCCTAAACCAAGTCTATCCCATGACAATCAACCTTGAGAACCACGTCATCACCTCTTTCTTTTCAACACATTTAACATAATAGTTAATTCAACATAAGACAGTGCATCAATATTTTTTTCTGGTCTACTAACCATCCCGAGCCAACAATCATACAACTATCTATTCCAAGTTTAAGACACATCATTTCAACGATAATTTCAGCATGATCAACAAATATCTTTCATACAACCCATAAGTCAACATTTTAGTATCCCAAGTTTATTCAACCGATAAATAACTCCAACTACTCATCATGATCTCCACGGGACATATTTCATAAATAAGGCCCCAAGACAAGCCTTCATCAAGGACAAATCCCAAGCACCAATACAATTATTCCATATATCCTCATTCTTTGATTACATAACGATTAAGTCATTCTGTTGATCCATAGTATTGACTGACCCATAAGCAAGATAGACCAACAAACCTGAGGACCTTGCACCATCACACTCCAGTGCTTTACACCAACATCTAGGTATAGTAAGGTCATCAAATGGATCATTCTAAACCTTCTATTTGGAAATCAGTAATGGCCTTACAGGAACACAAATCTCGAATTCCCAATTAATTTCATGACTTGCAACAATTCGCATAAAACACTAATCAACTTTCACCTTAGATCACTTACCATCTCAATTAATCTTTCTCTACCAACACAATAATTTAAGTTGTATTTAAACAACTAACAAATTCACTTTAACAGAATCAGTAACCCACATCATCTGAAAGCTCTACTTACTCATCATACACTTAACGCCTTGAACATCCTCGTGGGTCACGCACTCAACCTTCAAGGAAACCACAGTTCTTAAGCATGAACAACATCAATAAACATCTTTCTTTCCAGAAAAACCCCAACCATAAATCACAAGAGAACTCGACCCTTGAATTCCCAAACTCTAACGTACAACAACTCCTCAAACAAAATCTCAAGATTTACAACTTCCACGAATGAAGATGTATGCAAGGGGGAAAACCAAACGATCAATCAAATCTTTTCTGATAAAGACTTAAAATTTAACTCCACATGACTTAAGATTTATATCAAAACTTCAATAAGCTCTTTTGAATTCAAAGAATGACAATCACAGGAACCATATATTATTTTTTTTCCAGAAAACAACCAATCAAACTGAATGGCAAAACGGTAGCGATAACAATGCAAAAAGAATCATCACTAATCTTTTCTCCTTGTCTCCAACCATCAAGGACAAAAAGAACCATTCTTCTCCACCCACTCTCTAAACTACGTCGCAAAAGACGGCGACCCTCACCTACAAGAGGTCCCCAAACTTCAAGGGTTGGCTCTAACCGACCACACCCATAACCAAGGCCCTTAATACGACCAAAAGAACAAAGCCAAAAACCTTTCGGCTTAACCAGTTGACGAATACTCATACCCGGGGTACCCTATAACAAAGTATACATCTATTTCAAGATCGTTTTTCTCTCAGTCATACGGATATGGCGGCAAGGTTGGCGGCGATGCTGAATGCTAGAGAGGGTGTTACCAAAGCCTCCGCCCCCCACAGATGGGATTATCACTGAATATTGGCGGGAACACCAAATGATCCGTTTTGGGCCCGGCTCTAGGCCTCGAGGGGCCACGAAGGACTCTCGGCCTCGTTCAGGCCCACCAGAGGCGGCCCGACCTGGCCTCAGGTCGGGTGCCCCCGCAGGCTCCGGCCTCGCCACTAGCTGGACGCCCCTGCAGGTTCCGACCTGACCTCGGGTCAGGTGCCCCGGCCGGCTCCAACCTAGACCCGGGTCTGACGCCTTCGCAGGCTCCGACCAGACCTCAGACCGGGGCCCCGACGAGCTTCAACTTCGCGACCTCCGCCACGTCGTCAGTCAACGACAAGCCGGTCACCAGTCCCACGGACATAACGGCCGTGCTAGGACGGGTGGCTCCTTCCCAAGACGGCCCGGGGGCCGCTAGAATAAGCACCCGTCCTTCAGCCGCCACGGCTGACAGTGCATCAAGGAAGGAGGCAAAGACGCTTCCCAACAGGCACAAATCAGTGTGTCTACTAACCCAGCATGGGATACACAGGAACCTGTCAGTCATCAAGACTGAAGACCGGGACTCCCGGGCGTAGCATACCCCTACCTCTTTTCTCTAAATTCTCGTGTAACCTGCCCCCACTACAACAGGACCAATCTATTCTAACACACACTTTGCAACATATATAGTTTGTGTTGTTGGAAAACTTAACTGCAACACATGCTACGTGTTGCTAACACCCATATGTAGAATTCTCAAACATATAGTATTCATTGAATTACCCTACAACACTTGATGGTCATGTTGCTACACTTATCAGATGTGTTGGTAGGTGAACAAAGAATCGAGATAAGAAACATATATAAGTTTTGGATAAACAAAATAGGGTGATTCGGTAGATAATTATTCGTCGGATTTTTTCAGATATATCCGTTTTTATTTGGTTGCATATCCGACTGAACCCAACATCATCTATCTATCTATATGCGCAAGAATTGGAGCTCAACCAGGGTGGCCACGTGTCACGCACTTTTTTTACAAAAAGACCCTCCATAAATTTTTTAATTACATTTAGACCCTCAGTCGGTTATTTTGCGAAAAAACTATGTAGTTCTGGGTATTGGCGAACGAGTCCTCCACGGGTAATTTTGCAAAACAAAAAATTACATCCGGGTCCTTCTATTGGTAATTTTACAGAAAAGACCCTGCAGTTTCGTATATTCGCAAACAGGTCCTCCAACATCCTTTTTTCCAAAAAGAACCGGCGGAGCGGCGTAGCGTGAGATCCCATCTAGTCTTTTCTTAGGGTTGCTGTGTTTGGCATTGCAGTGGCTTTTTTCGACACTTCTATTTTATTCTTCTTTTGGATATAGCAACTTCTTTGAACGTATACTTTTTGGAATCGGTAAAGAGCCTTTAACTAACTAGTTCATTTTACTTCTAACCTAGACTCCAAGAATCCCCTGTCCTCCAGACTTCTCCCACCACTTTGGTCTCCGCGACCTGCGACCATGCCCGCCCTCACGGTCCCGCCAGACAGGTCCTCCGTCACGCTCAATCCTCCCGGCCGCTGGTCCTCCGTGACCCACGACCCGCCCTCCCGCGCCCAGGTCCTCCTTGTGCCGGTCCTCTGCCAGCCTGCCTGCCCGCCAGCCTCCCGCCGTGCCCTCCCCTCGGCCGGGCCCCCTGTTGCCGCCCTCTGCCACCGCCTGGGCCTCCCGCCGTCGTCCTCCCCTCACTTCGGGCCTCCCATCGCCACCGCCGCCCGTGCCTCCGTCGCCGCTACTTTCGGTGAATTTTCTATCGTTGAATCTTGAAGCAAAGCATCGTCTGTTAGTGAATTTTCTTTTGGTTCATGAGCTTGATTTTCTAGCCCGCATTGCATTCTCTACTGACTACCAGCAAGACATGGCTTCCTTATTAATTCTGCGGCATTGCCAACTAAGTCTAGAGCGGGCGCAAGGCGACGGCAACTCACGGGTGACAAGAGACGGCGTCGGTGACCCATGGTTCAGACATCGGCAGCGACTACCGTGTGCTCCAGGAGGCGGCAGTGGTGACTCGCGACCAGGAGGGAGAGCTTCTTCCAAGCAGTGGTTCAACCTCGTGCTAGTAGAAGGTAAACCCTAATCCCCAATCCTCGTGCTAGTAGATGGTAAATTTGGATGGTTTGTTTTTGTTGCAAGAAAGTAGTTCAAGTGATAAATCAAGTCTGAATCAAGTTTGAATTCGTGAGTGAGATCTTAGCAACGCCGCGCGCATGTACATCAATTCATTGTATTTGAGTGGTGCGGAATTTTTTACCTTGCAATCAAATGCTTCTCATTGTTGATATATAAGAATGATTAGCACATGCTCAGTTTTAATTAGCTTATGGAAGACGAAACATATTTGTTGTCTCTAGATATTAATTAGTTTTAGCTTATGAAGACTCACCTATCCTTCGTAGTGATATTAAATCTGTTCATCTCGATGGCAGTGAGCTTGCAAGTTGCTAGCTTTCTCTTTTCAGATGCTGCTCGCTGTGCCTGCCAATCTTCCATGCTCATGGGTGGCCTTTGCTCTGCTGCTACCAGTTCTAACTTTGCTGACTATCTATCTGTCCTGCTCGTCCTTGAGTGCTTATGTGAAGTTTATCAACTCAGAGGTTCCACACTACTTGGTTTTCCTAGACAAAAAATTAGTTCTGTTTGGGTTTGAGTGGATGGGACTAAGAAATCATCCCTGGGTGTATGTCATTTGCCATGCTCTGTTAGATAATATCTATGGGGTAATTGGAATCCCTTGCTCCTAGACATTCCAGTTAAAGGGGTTTGCAGATTCAGTTAAACTGATTTTTGTAGTGAAAGTTGTCAAAGTCAGCTTTATTGGACAAGTAATTGCTCATGTATTTTGTTTACATTCCTATTTTTGTTTACATTCCTATTTTTGCTTGTAGAAATTAATTTTGTTGTGCAGTCTGTCTTGTTTGGCGATGCATGACTTGTGTTTGATTGGGTGTATTGCTACCGCTATTCTAATGTTGCATAATGCATGATTTAAAATCTTAGTCAAACAAATTTTAATTCAATATATTTGGTGTGGTGTCTGAATTGCAATCATCTTAAGGTTGTTCTTCATTTGTCTTTAATTTACTTTTTTTCGCCAAACCGTTTGGCGAAGGTATATTATTTTGCAATTTTTTAAACCGAGTATTAATGTCGCAATTTCTAAAAAAATAATATTATGTAAAAAATTCATTCTTTGTGATATGTTGCGAGAATCTAGTTAATTGAAGCAAATGTTTACCCATCCAAGTAAAATGTTCTATTCAATTTACC
The DNA here is from genome assembly GCA_036346375.1 of Guadua angustifolia. Lineage (NCBI taxonomy): Eukaryota > Viridiplantae > Streptophyta > Magnoliopsida > Poales > Poaceae > Guadua > Guadua angustifolia. The sequence goes on along the minus strand of CM070511.1, from coordinate 6,997,866 downwards.
AGTAACAAAGAGGTTACAATCACACCAAAGTAGATCATGGGAAATAATATAAAATAGATCTGTCTCAATAATATTTTAATAATACTATTAGGCTTATATTATTAAAATGGAGGCTGCCAAACATTTCACCCATACTGTAGTTATCTGAAATAGTTTGGTCCCAATTGCGATTTTTTCCTCAACCTTCAGGCAGGAGTATGATAAGTCAGCAACTGGAAGAGCAGCATGAGCACAGAGAGAGGCTATGAAGGAATCCAAGACATCAAACCAAGGAGAGCCGGTTCGGAAGGTATCTATCGCCCTGACTAGGTTGGAGTAAACGTTTTTAATCTTGTGAGTCTATCATATCTTTGTTGGTATTATTAATCTTTTAATCACTTTGTTGGTATTATTAATCTTTTAAACTCTTTGTTGGTGCAGTGGCAGATGGGATAAATTCTTCATTTGTGTTGATTTGCATCCTTCAGTGTGTAAGTGTACACAATCTTACTCAAGATCTTCCATTTTCCTACATGGTGATGCGATCTCTAGTATTGTTAAAAAAAGAGTAAAATCCATGGAGGTTCATTCAACTTATGCAGGTGTGTCAAAATTCACATGTAGGTCACCGATGTGACATAAGTGGGTCATTAGTCCATCCTAGCTGCATTTTTCGTATGCGTGGCATGACACGTAGGATTAAAAGCGGTTGGCTGAACATTTGCAGAAAATCCCCTCTGCATTTTTTGTTTAGCCTACCAATGTGCCCTTCCCCGAAGCTGGTCTCCAACCAAACCACATTCTATACCTTCTTGTTACTTTTTGTTCAACTATACTTTTTCTTCTGAGGACTAAGGTTAATATAGCAAAGACTTGGTCTTTAGGAATTAGGATGTTCTAATCATACTGTGTCAAACGAAGCTTCTTAATACTAGCTTGCCAATGACATTACATAGACTACAAAAGTTTTTGATAGTTTCTAAGTACAATATATAGATGACTAGTTGTGATAAATGCACTTTCAATCCTTTGCTTTTGTGCTTATTTTAGTCATGCTTTCAGATTAGCATTTATCCTTAACTATAGCAAAATAAGATAGTTCATGTATGTTAATTATATCTTGGTTCAATTTTATTGCACTCGTGTCCTTTAATATTTACATACATGCGTTTTTGTTGTTGTTTTTGCAGGCTCAAAAATTAATGGTTGAGTTATATATTTGGATGTTTACTTCATCAACGGATCAAGAAGCAAGGAATTTAGTAGTAGGAGGAGGAGTAGTCTAGTTGTTTCATATTCTTTTGCTGTTGTTTTTGCACATGACAATATAGTGACAGTAGCATATAGTAGTAGTATGTCATTTTCATATTTTTGAACTTAGTCTGGATCATGTTCTCAGTTCTTATATAATGAACAAATCAATTGTTTTTCTTTCGTATGTGCAACAATGTACAACACCTTTATTTAAATTCAATGCAATATACCTATTGATCATTGTTCATGTTGAATTGTATTGTATTATCAAATAATACTTATTTGTGATAAATATATTTTTATTCATATATATGAAACAAATAAATAAATCATACTTTACATGCATATTTATTTGTGCATAAAAGACCACTTATGTGATGCTAACAAATGTTAGCTATGTTGAAAACATGTGTTGTTATATATTAAAAAATGTGTTGCTACTTTGCAACACATATACGTATGTATAACAATACCTAGTTTGTGTTGCAGGGAGCTACCTCAGCAACACCACCTATAACATCACTTATAATATGTGTTGCTAGCGATGCTTGCAACACATATACGTAGATATAGCAGCATATGTGTATGTTGCTATAGCTCATTCCTGTTGTAGTGCCCCTCCGTCTATATAAGGGGAGGCAGGGGCCCTCAGGGAAGGGGGATCGATTCGGTTCAAGCCTTCCAACCTGAAAAACACATCCAACCTCCGTCAAGTAAAACCCATAGACAAACACTCCCGAGTCCCCTCACTCGGACGAGCGCTCAGGGCCTGTCCTGAGTCCTCACTTGTAATCCCGAGCAGACCACTGCATCCTGGGTAATACAAGCCACCACAAACTGGACGTAGGGACATTCAGCCCGAACTAGTATACATCTTGGACTCCCGTAGTCTGACAATTCAGGGAGAGGGAGCGCGCGACCCCTATACTTACAAATTTACTTGCCGGTTATACGAAACACCGACAGTTGGCGCGCCAGGTAGGGGCCTTCGCGCATCATCATCTTCGTCTCCGGACTCCCAGTGACCTCCTTGATGGCTTTCTTCATCCACGACGGCGTGTTTGCGTTGGGAAGCTGGATCCGCTTTGGCTCCCTCGACTTCGTCGCCACTCCGGCGGGAGAGCTCATGCTCGTCCCCGCCGCCTCTCAGGTCCAGGCCTCCGTCAGGAGCCTGGACTCCATCGCCGACGCCCTCGACGACCTCCGGCTTGAGGCTCCTGCACGGACCTCGACGCTGGAGCCTGTCCACCATTGCGCCGCTTCTGGCAGCGGCACACGTAAGCCCCTGCGGGTAGAGACTCCATCCCCACGGGCTCACAATTCGTGGCAGTGGCCGGCTATGTGGCCTCCGTCCACGAACTGCTGGAGGTTTCCTCCAGCGACGACTCTAGCTCCGACGCGGGGCACACTTCGGACGGATTGTACTCTCGCGAGTGCAACAAGGCAGGCGTGGCCGAACCGGCCGCGACCCCTCCAAGTCCGGGAACCGCCGCCCGGCGTCTTGGCGCAAGCGGTGGAAGAAACCTCGAGCTCGCCAAGGCTGAAGCTTCAGCTTGCGGCCTTGAAACATTGGAAACTCAAAAGGCCCGGTGGACAAGCTCGAGCCGACACAGGCAGCACCACCTGAGCCCTCACCGTGCACAGTGCGCCTGCGCCACCGCGCCAGGTCCAACATCAACTGGCTGAGGGATCTGGCGGTCTTCCGTTCTTTCCCCGTGCCAGCCAAAATGTCGCCGCAGCAGTGATACTACTTCACGGCATCCCCGAGCCCAAAGACCCGGAGGCCAAGGCCAAGTACCAGAACCTCCGAGGGCTGGTGGAGCGTGCGGCCGTGCAGCACATACAAGGCTCCAGCTCCCACCACTCGGGGGCTTCCTCGAGCCACCCGAGCCGTCTTGCGTCGGCGGGACCAGCGAGTCCGGCGGCAGCGCGCCGCCCCTCGGCGATCGGGCCTCGCGCACTCCGGTCGGCCGGCGCTGGCGGACGATCGCGACGTCCGCGACACCCTCGAGGCGCGGAGGAGGATGGTGGACAAGGCGGCCCACTCTGGGCCGTAGATAGCGGTCGGCGCCGCGACCGCGACTCAAGCCCTGACGGCCCTGGGCCTCAGGCGTTCAGTCGAGAGATCCGTAACGCGGATTTCCCTGCCCGGTTCCGGGCACCCGTCAACATCACCAAGTACACTAGGGCGACAAACCCCAGTGTCTGGTTGGAAGATTACCGGCTCGCATGCCGGGCAGGGGGAGCTACTGATGATCTATTCATCATCCAGTACCTCCCCATCTACCTCGCGGACTCGGCTCGAGCCTGGCTCGAATACCTGCCCGCGAACACCATCAGGAGCTGGGCCGACCTGAAGAACCTTTTCGTCGGCAACTTCCAGGGCACCTACAAGCGCCCTGGGAACTCCTGAGACCTAAAGGGCTGCAAGCAGCAGCCCGGGGAGACTCTCCAGGACTACATCCAGCGCTTCTCCCAGCAGCGCAATGAGCTCCCCGACATCTCCGGTGCCGATGTCGTCGAAGCATTCATCTACGGCACCAAGACCAAAGCTCTGGTCCACAAGCTAGGCTACGCCAAGACCAGGACCACTAAGGAGCTCCTGGATATCGCTACCAACCACGCCTCTGGCGAGGAGGCCATGGGGGCCATCTTCGACAAGGGGAAGGCCAAACGGGAGGCCGACGCCGAAGCTGGCGCCCCCTCCGACCTCTCTGACAAGCAGAAGTGGAAGGGGAAGCAAGGTCGCGAAGGCCATGTGGTTGCGGCCGCCGACCGCCCCGCCAAGCAGCAGGTGCGGCAGTCGCCCGACCACTTTGACAAGCTGATGGATAGCCCGTGTCCGCATCACGGGTATCCCGTCAGGCACAAGCTCAGGGAATGCGAACCCTGAAGTGCCTCATTTCCGGAGACCCCACGCGGGGCAAAGGGAAGAGGCATGACCTGGCACCAGATGCCGGGGCGAAGGAGGCGGACGCCGAGTTCCCCGAACCCGACGGCTGCCTCATGATCTTCGGCGGGCTGGTGAGCTACGCCGATAAACGGCAGCTCAAGCTCGCCTTCCGAGAGGTGCACACGGCGGCCCCCGCCGTGCCTAAGTTCCTCCGCTGGTCGGAGTCACCGATCACCTTTGATCGGGCCGACCACCCCGACCATGTCCCGCACCCGGGGAGATATCCCCTGGTCATCGCCCCCGTTGTAGGAACGAAACGCCTTTCCAAGGTGCTTATGGACGGCGGTAGTAGCCTCAACATCCTGTATGTTGAGACTTTCGATGCCTTGGGAATCCCTCGCTCGCGTCTCCGACCAAGCAAGGCGCCCTTCCACAGCATCGTCCCGGGCCAGCAGGCCCATCCGCTCGGGCAGATCGATCTGCCCGTCACCTTCGGGAGCCCGGACAACTTCCGCACCGAGACCCTCACCTTTGAGGTCGTGGGGTTTCACAGCTCCTACCACATCATGGGGAGGCCCTGCTACGCCAAGTTCATGGCGGTCCCCAACTACACCTACCTTAGGCTGAAGATGCCGGGGCCAGGGGGAGTCATCACCGTGGCCGTGTCTTTTCAGTTCGCCTCTGTTGCTGGCCAAAGCAAGTGTGCGAGTTAGCGTCGGCGCTCATTGCCTCCGCCAACTTCGAAAGCCTTGAGAGAAACCTCGAGTCCGCCTCAACTCCAGCAAGTCAGGGCCAGGCTCCTTCAAGTCTGCCGAGGACACGAAGGAGGTTGCGGTCGATCCCCGCGATTCGGCCGAGACTGTGCACATCGGAGCCGCACTCCCCGCCAAATAGGAAGGCGCGCTCGTCGACTTCCTCTGAGCCAACCGGGATGTCTTTGCCTGGAAGCCTTCCGACATGTCAGGTATCCCGAGGAAGGTCACCGAGCACTCCTTGAACATACGACCCGGTTCGAGGCCGGTCGCCCAGCGCTTGCGTCGCTTCGACGAGGAGAAGCGCAAGATCATAGGCGGGGAGATTGCCAAGCTCCTGGCCGCAGGGTTTATAAAAGAGGTACACCACCCCGAGTGGCTAGCCAACCCTGTTCTTATAAAAAAGAAGTCAGGGCAATGGAGAATGTGTGCTGATTACACGGGCCTGAACAAGGCATGTCCCAAGGACCCTTTTCCATTGCCTCGCATCGACCAGGTCGTCGACTCTACCGTAGGGTGTGAATCCCTGTCCTTTCTGGATGCCTACTCGGGCTACCATCAGATAGCGATGAAAGAGTCCGACCAGCTCGCGACTTCTTTTATCACTCCGTTCGGCTCGTTTTGTTACGTAATTATGCCATTTGGTCTAAAAAATGCGGGCGCTACATACCAGCGATGTATACAAACGTGCTTCAGCGACCAAATAGGCCGTAACATCGAGGCGTACGTTGATGACATCGTCGTCAAATCTAAGAAGGCCGACGATCTGGTCGTCGACTTAGAAGAGACTTTTGTGAACCTCCGAAGGTTTCGCATCAAGCCCAACCCCGAGAAATGTGTTTTCGGGGTCCCTAATGGAAAGCTGCTCGGCTTCATCATCTCCGAGCGTGGCATCGAAGCCAATCAGGAGAAGATTTTCGCAATCTTGAACATGGGTCCGATCAGTGACTTAAAAGGAGTCCAGAAGCTGACAGGATGCCTTGCGGCTTTAAGCCGTTTCGTGTCTCGCCTCGGCGAACGCGGAATGCCACTCTACAAGCTACTCAAGAAGTCCGACCATTTCAGCTGGACCCCGGAGGCACAGGAGGCCCTCAGCCGACTAAAGGCCTTCCTGACCTCACCTCCGGTGCTGGTCGCTCCGGCGTCGGAGGAACCGCTCCTCCTCTACATCGCCGCCACGACCCAGGTCGTTAGCGCGGCGCTTGTTGTGGAGCGAGCCGAAGAAGGCCATGTGCTCAAGGTACAACGGCCGGTGTACTTCATCAGTGAAGTGATGTCCGAGTCCAAGGCTCAGTATCCGCAGGTGCAGAAGCTGCTCTACGCAGTGCTCATCACAAAGAGGAAGTTGGTCCACTACTTCGACCGACATTCGGTCTCTGTGGTGACCTCCTTGCCGCTTGGCGAAATCGTCCGCAACCGCGACGCCTCCGGAAGGATAGCCAAGTGGGCGCTCGAGCTCAACGGCCACGGCATATCGTACATCCCCCGAACGACGATAAAGTCGCAGGTCTTGGCTGACTTCGTCGCCGAGTGGACCGAAGCCCAGGCGTCGCCGGTGCTCGAAGACCCCGAGCACTGGACGATGTACTTCGACGGGTCCTACACTAAGAACGGAGCGGGTGCTGGGGTCGTCCTTGTTTCCCCGCTCGAAAACAAGCTCCAGTACGCCATCCGACTACTCTTCGACGCAACCAACAATGTCGCCCGAAGTCTGAAGCGCTAAATCAACGATCTGCGGATCATTGCCGAGCCTCGGCGTAGCGCCGAGCTGCGCGTCTGGGCGACTCCAAGCTTGTCGTCGACCAAGTCATGAAGGCCTCGGAGCCTCGTGACGCCCGCATGGCTGCGTACTGTCGGGAGGTACGCAAACTTGAGGAGAGATTCAAGGGTTTCGAACTTCACCATAGCTACTGCTTCTAGCGGTGAGGCCGACTACTCCGCCAATCTTGCCTCGGTAGGGACCCGGTCCCACCAGGGATCTTCGTCTCCGACCTCTACAAGCCTTCCGTTCGATTGGACTCGCCAACCGAGCTGCCGACCGACTCTCCGGACGCGGCCGCTCCGACCGCCGGATGGTCGAACGCAGAGCCATCCGGGTCGGGCCGCGGCGTGCTGGTTGCCGACTCCGACTGGAGGAAGCCCTTCATCGACCGGCTAACCGATGGATCGCTCCCCGCCAACCCCACCGAGGCCCGGCGCCTCGCTCGGTGGGCAAAATCCTTCGTCCTGGTTGGGGAAGACCTTTACAAGAGGAGCCCCTCGGGAGTCCTCCAGAAGTGCATTCGGGCGGACCAAGGGAAGCAGCTACTGCTCGACATCCATGCCGGAGTCTGCGGCCACCACGCCGCACCGCGATCCCTCGTGGGGAAAGCCTTCCGGCAAGGTTTCTACTGGCGACCGCAGTGGCCGACGCTGAGCAAATTGTTCGTACCTGCGAAGGGTGCCAATTCTTCGCTCGGCAGACGCATCTCCCGGCACAGGCCCTACAGACAATCGCCATCACATGGCCATTCGCTGTTTGGGTGCTAGATCTGGTCGGGCCCTTAAAAAAGGCGTCTGGGGCTTGACCCACTTGCTTGTCGCGGTGGACAAGTTCACCAAGTGGATAGAAGCCAAGCTGGTCGCCACCATCACTTCGGGGCAGGCGGCCAATTTCTTCTGCGACATTGTTTATCGGTTCGGGGTCCCGAACTCCATCATTACCGATAACGGAACACAGTTCACAGGGAAAGAATTCCTTGAGTTCTGCGATGACTTCAACATCCGTGTCGACTGGGCTGCCGTGGCCCATCCACGGACCAACGGTCAGGTCGAGCGGGCGAACGGTATGATCCTCCAAGGGCTCAAGCCGTGAATCTTCGATCGACTGAAGAAATTCACGGGACGATGGGTGGCTGAGCTGCCCTCCGTTCTCTGGAGCCTACGGACCACACCGACCCGGTCGACCGGGTTTACACCATTCTTCTTGGTGTTTGGTACCGAGGCCGTCACCTTAACCGACACGGAATCTGACGCCCGAGACTCCAAGCCTTGATGGTAGCGAGGGCCTTGACGCGCAACAAAACGCCGTCGACCAGCTCGACGAATCGCGCAAAGTGACCGTTCTGTGATCCACCAAGTACCAGGAGCGCTTCTGGCGCTACCACAAGGCGGTCGATGGGAGGTCCTTCAACGTTGGCGACACGGTCTGCGCGGGTTCGATCCAACGTTAGCGGCATAATTGTCCCCTCCATGGAAGGGCTCTTCACCGTCGTGGAAGTCCTCAGGCCGGCACCTTCCGACTCAAAGATCTTGGCGGCAACATTGTACCCAACGCATGCAATATTGAGAAGCTAAGGCGATTCTATCCCTGAAAACTTTTCCGTTATTCCTGCGTCTTCAACAAAACCCCTGAGTTCAAACGCGGCGTGTCGACCACATCCTGGTCCCCGCACGCCACTCGAGGGCTACTTGTTCGCGTCCTCACCCAAGCGGCGCGCCTACCGTGCCTTGAGACTTCCCTAGCGGTGCCTTCGACCCAAGCGCTCTGACCTCGCCCGGCGACTATGGTTGCGAAGTAGTGCCTTGCGGAAGGAGGAAGCGCCCGTGCGGGGCGATCCATGGACGACCCAGGACGCACCTTTTGGGCTGCTAAGTCCCTTGCTATTTTCACATTTTCCTCAAGCTCTCAGCGCTCCGACCTACGCACTAACAACCTCAGTGGTTCCTAAGGGCTACGATCGTTTGACGAGTGCACATCACAGAGAGGAGATGCAAAATATCAAGCAAAAGTTCTGTGGCATAAAATGTACATGCATTACAAAAGTCCGGTACGGGTGCCCTGGGATTTTCCTAAGCTAAACGACGATGTCATTGTCATCCGAGCTGTCACTGCTTGCGACGACGTCGCTCAGCCCCGCCACCTTCTCTGCTGCCGCTCGCACGCTTGCGCGGTTCCTGCCCGCGTCACCTTCGATCCCGGCGATCGTCGCCATCGGGTCGAAGTAGGCGTCGTGGTGGCCTTGGCGAGCGGCCACGCACTCGCCACCGTGGCGGCGACCTCCGCCCCTCGTGAGCGGCGTCGGCCGCACTGGTGAGGCGCGTACCTCGGCGGATGCGCTCCAACGGCTCGCGCAATCTCACCCCTAGTGGCTCCAAGCTCCCGCTTACGCCCTCGAAGGCGGGACAAAGCATTGACAGGAGATTGTCGCGCTAGACCCGGCGCCCCTCCTGCATCCTCGCAAGCCCTGCCTCGGCCCTCGGCTGAGCCCGTAGCACCGAGGCCTCCTCGCGCGTCTTCGCGAGCTCCTCCTCGGCGGCTTGGCACTAAGCCCGCTGCCACAACGCATCTGCCTCGTGGGAAGCGGCCCTTGCGGCCTGGATGTCGAAGGAGGCTTCGGCCTCGTCGTAGCCGCCAAATCCGCCGGGCTCCCGCCTAAGTGATCGCTCGCGGTGTTGAGGGGAGCGTCGGAGGCGCTCGGCGGCGTCGCCTCCCTCGCCCGCGATGTACCGGTGGCGCCCATGGCGGCCGGCGCGAGCCCGAGCGAGCGTTGAAAAAAGAAAGAAGGCGACTCAGCGTCAGCGAAACAAAGACAAAGCTATCCGAGACTAGGCAAAGGGACTCACTCGTAGAGGGTTCCTAATCACGGAAGATCAATGAGGCGGGGTGATCACGCCTCTGTTCTGCGGCGAAGGACCTGCATCGGTGCGGGGCCTCTTGGGGTCCAGACCCCAAGGGTCCGCTGCCGACTCTCCGATCGTCACCGCCGCTCGCCATCTGTCGATTCAAAGTACAAGAACCGCTCCCTTCGGTGTCGAAGAAGGGCGTGGGGAAGCGAAAGCAGCGAAACAAGCTGGTGGCGTGGCGCTTCGCGCCCTCATGCTATATATCAGGCGGGGCGGAGTGGTCAGCGGCGTCGCCGGTTGAAGCACCGCCGCGCATTAACTCCGTCTGCGCTCGGGGCGTGTCCTTCTGCGCCTCCGCCGCATTAAGCGGCGGGGCGGGGAGGGTGCAGGACTCGCTTGAGGCGGCGCGCAGCTCTTGGTTTCGGCTCTGGGCTGAACCGGCCGCTTCTGACCAGAAGGGCTGGGTGGGGCCGCGGTGGCCCCGGAATAGCCGAAAGGCCCATTACCTCGCCACCCTGGGGAAGGGCCGAGCAGTGGGCCCAACAGCCACATCATCCCCGGCACGACGAGCAAAAGTTAAGGTGACTTTATCCCTAAAGCCTTTTCTCTCGTTCCCGCACGAGTCCTCTACCCCTCCGAGCTCAAGCGCTATGGGGCAACCATAACTTGGATCCCATGCACCGCTCGGGGGCTGCAAGTTCACACACGTTGTAGTGACCCGAATTCACCAATTCGGATCCACCGTGTATGCCGCACTATTCCTAGGATCAATGCTAGTGCACACGGCTTAACATCGGTAAGCATCACATCATACACAACGAAAATAACAATAAGACTTCATTTATTTAATATAACTAGTGTATGATCTTATGATCACTTACATTTATTCGGCCTCATTGGGCAAGACTAATATAAAATAAGACAAATGCAGCGGAAAATCGTAGAAGACGTAGTGACTCATCAGTACACCACAGGCGACTGACAAGGCTTGGCCTAGTGACTCGCGTCCCACTGAAAGTCCTCCTCAAGCACAGTGATGACTCCTCCTTGTTGTTGGTTGTTAAGCAAGGGTGAGTACACCAACACGTACTCAACAAGTTGTGCCTGAGAATGCAATTCTATTATAACTATATCTTGGCTTATTCCAAAGGAATGGCTAAGTGGCTCATAAGCGATGGCGACATTTAAGAACAATACGATACATAGATTGAAAAAACAGATAAAACAAATAATAACAAGTAAATAGATTCAATGATTCCCAAATAAACCAAGTTCTCCATCCTAAATCAAGTTCCATTATCCACATGGCATCCTGCCATCCCATCGATTGTTCATTTTAATTAACTACCCTTGGTTGTAATCCCGAGCATTGCTCAATACCGTGAAAACGGCTATCCGAATAGATTGTACACTCTGCGGAGGTTATGCACTTTACCCACACGATATAACCATGCACCACACAGCGAATGATTATAACAAAGCCTTTACAATGCATCCTCTTAACCCGTGCTACCCGCTAAGGTTTCAACAGAAGGGCTACACCGCCTATGAGGCCCCTCTCTTGCGCCATGTGAGTTTCCCCGTACACGGACTCACACCACCAAGATAGCACTTAAGTTAAGCATTTGCAAATTAGTCGGCTAGGCTGCCCATATGAGCGATGTGGGTGCATGATTGACTCGAGTCAAAGGCTTGCAAGGTTAAGTCCTTAAGCGGCCGAAGCAAGACTAACGAGAGATAATCTCAAATATCCAAAACCAATAAAAACCAAATTCGACCGCCGATTGCCACTCTTGGCCCACCATAAAACAATCTTGCCACTTGCCCATCTAAATTATTTTCCCATCGCAGTTGATTACCAAGCACCACGTGCTCTTCACAAATCAACATCGTTGCGTAACTCCGCTGCCACAACAACTCAATCTCTTTGTGCGACCACACATGGCCCACAAATTATCATAGTTCCATATTCCATTAGTCAAGATTAATAAGCAATATTTCATGAGCATGTGATGATGTGGCATGGCTAAGCATCTCTAATTCGGTCTAACCACCCGTGTTGATTTTCTATTAACCAACTATAATTAACCAACCTAGGGTGACAAGTGGATCATGGCAGACAATTTTATCAAGGTAGGGTGTAATTCAAGAGGGTATAATATCTAGATCCCAATCTAGGTCAAAATCATTTGTACTCATGAAATAACAAGTGATAAAGTAAACCAAAATAGCATGCAATCTAATTTATGGGTGCAACATGATCAAAGCACAACTTGCCTTCATTAAGCTCTTGCTCCTGGTCTGGAAATAATTCTAGAGTTGTGAAATCCCCTTCCGAAGCCTCGCACAATTCAACGTCTACGCGAATCGAGAAAGAAAAGCAAATAAAAACCAAAACCAACGAGCAAACAAACTCAAAAATTCAAATAAAAATCACCATTAAATATATCTCAATTTTACAAAAATTTGAAGACTGGAATCGTCCAATTCCGAGTTCGTATGCAAAAGTTATAAGGTTTTGAAGTTTGAAAAAATACTGAAAATACCTCTAAATCATAAATTCCGAATTTCGCGAATTAATTTTATATTGAAAAATCCAGTTTTCCCACCCGAACCGTCTGTTGCGGCTGCTGATTATGGGCGTTGATCTTGCGATCAGCGGTCCATGCTTACTATGCGGTTCCTGTTCACTGTCGGCGTGGACTAATCCGGTAACCGTGGAAGATCAAGCGGCGCCTGAGCTCCGGCGATGAGGAGGTGGCGGCAATTGGCCGGACCGAGGAAGATGGCGCCTCGGTGATGCTCCGGCGAATTCCGGCGAAGAAGAGATGGCGGCGCAGCTTCTCCTTGACTCGACGAACTCGATCCCACCCTTGGATCGGCGGAAGAAAATCCTAGCGGCGGAAAGCGCGTGCAACCCTTGATAGAATTACGCAACCGGCGATCCGTGGCATGGCTGCGGTGCTCCTCGACGGTATAGCGAGAAAAGGGCGGTGGGGTGAGGTGAGTCAGGACGGCTCGGGGTCTTTATACACGGCGGCGCTAAACAAGGAAGGCGGAGGCGGCGGCGAGTTTGGTAGGCGGCGGATTTTAACAACGAATCAAAGCGAAGCGACACGCCGTCGATCAAGATCCGGCGACCACGATTAATCCGAGTTTTCCTAATTTACATGATTTTTCCTTTTAATCTGCCGCTGCACAATAGCAATTTTGGGCCGTTCTTTGTTCATCATGGTTTTCAGAATTTCTATTTTAAATAATCCGCTTAAATGTTTTGATTTATTTAAGGCGTTAAAAATACTCTAAAATTCCAAGAAAAATCTCAAAAATACTTTGAGACATTCTTAACTTAAATAAAATATTTTCACAAAAACTTTATTTTGCAAATCTCTTTTATAATTATTTCTTAACAAAAGATAATGTATTTAATTCAAAAGATTTCAAATAAATCTCAGAAAATCCAAATAAATTCAGAAAATTCACAAAATTCATATTTAGCAATAAAATAATATTAATTAATTGAAAAGCTGAAATTTTGGGATGTTACACTGCGTACAGTTCGGTGACCTAGCGGCTATTCGATTCCCCCTGGCGGTAACCCTCTCGTCCAGGCGCTCGGCCTCGCCCGGCCACTGACTTCAGTAGTGCTTTGTGTGAGGAAGTGCCGTCTTGATCGACCCATAGTTAGTCGAGAACACACCCGGACCCGACTGGCTACTCGGTTCCCCCAAGCGGTAACCCTCTCGACCGGCGCTACGACCAGTAGTGCTTTGTGGTGAGAAGTGCCGTCTTGATGCGACCCATAGTCGGTCGGGAACACACCCGGACTACGACATCTCTAGAAACGGAAACCATGAAAAGTTGGGAGAAGCGGGAAGCAGAGACAAGGAGGCGACCATGGCCAAGACAGAAGCGTGCCCTAGCACCCCGCGCACCAAGTTTACAGGCGCCAGCCGAAACACGCGCCAGCCGGACAAGCATCAACCAAGTGGGCCTTGATCAGCGGACCTTGTCTCGGATGAGCGTTGCTGTCTGTCGGACCGCCCACGCCCATTGGTGAGGCGTATCGCCCCAATCATTTCGCCTCGCATTAAACTCCAGCACGCACATTAAATGCTGCGAGGATGCGAGCACCGCTCGGCGGGGCGCCCCCAACCTCTCGAGCTCGCCTCGGTGAGGCAATGAGGCCAAAATAGGTATGAGAAAGCCCACCAGGTAGCTGCGGCCTCAAGGTGGTGAGAAATTCCAATCGCCTTCGCCAAGGCCTAGAACTGGTGCTGTGGGTTCCAAAGCCCCAATCCGCCAAATGGATCCAGGGTCGCCCGGCACAAAATCGAGTGAGGGGCGAGGACAAGGCGAGCCCCCAGTGGGTCTTTAGTTGAGTTGGCGGATGACTCAATCGCCTTAACTCTTGTCCGAGAGCATACTTCACGCTCTCATGAGTCCCTCTAAGGGTAGCGGCCCCATTTGTGCCCGAAGTTCTGAGCGACTTCGGGGTCCGATCTGAGATCGAGTAAAGAAAGGTTTTTATGGGTGCCCCCAGAGGTCGGACACCCGACGCAGGGATCGTCCGCTCGGAGATCGCGTGATCTCTAGGGCCCACTCGGATAACCTGTTTGTAGCTCCACGAGCACGGTGTTCAAACCTATGCTTGGTAAACACGCGCTTGCTCACTCCCTCCAGATCCCACACCTGCGGACGGGGCGTATACGTGGGACAGACAGTGGCTACTCCTCCCGCAGATAGCCTCGCCAGACAAGGACTCGGGACGGACGCCCTTCGCCTAGCTCCGGCGTAAAACCAGCCCTGCAAAACGCGTCTAGCTACGACGTAAAACTAGCACTCGAACACTTAAACCTCACCCAAGGCATTTGGTTGTCCACGCCGACAAACTCGCCTAGCTCCAGCATTAAACCAGCCTTACTAACGTGTCTAGCTACGACGTAAAACTAGCATTCGGACACTTAAACCTCGCCCAAGGCGTTTGGTCATCCACGCCGACCCAGGCAACGTCTACCTACGACGTAAAACTAGCACTCGGACACTTAAACCTCGCCCAAGGCGTTTGGTCGTCCACGCTGACCTAGGCAATGTCTAGCTACGACGTAAAACTAGCACTCGGACACTTAAACCTCGCCCAAAGCGTTTGGTCGTCCACGCCGACCCAGGCAACGTCTAGCTACGACATAAAACAAGCACTCGGGAACCGGAACCTCGCTGAAGCATTCGGGCATCTCAGTCGACCAAGGCCACGTCCAGCTAAGACACAAAACCAGCGCTCCTACCAAAGCAACCCCCCGACCGGCTCCCCGACCCGCTCGGGGGCTACACCCACCGGGTGTGCTCGTGTGCACCCGGTCGAGACCAGCCGACCAGGTTGGTCGGACTTCCCCAACCCTTCGGGGCTCGGACCGGCCCGACTCTGCCGGCGCCCCGGTCGAGTTCCATCGACCAAGTTGGTCGGACTTCGCCCGCCCTTGCCGGATAGGTGTCTTGGCGATCGGCCGACTCTGTTCACCTCGCTCGGTCGATTTTCATCGGCCAGGTAACCGAGGCCAGTTCTCCATCTACTCGGGGCTCGAGGCTTACACCCACCGGTGCGCTCGCGCCCGGGACGAAATCACTTTCGACGAGTTGGTCGGACTCAACCGACCAGTGGCCCGTACACGCAACAATCGCGTCGAAGATGGTGGGCCCGCCGAAACGCCGCGCGTTTGAGATGGCCGAGGGCTCTTGTGAATACTCATACCCGGGGTACCCCACAGTAAAGTATACATCTATTTCAAGATCGTTTTTCTCTCAGTCATACGGATATGGCGGCAAGGTTGGCGGCGATGTTGAATGCTGTTGAGGGTATTACCAAAGCCTCCGCCCCCCACAGATGGGATTATTACTGAATATTGGCGGGAACACCAAATGATCCGTTTGGGTGCGGCTCTAGGCCTCGAGGGGCCACGGAGGACTCTCAGCCTCGTTCAGGCCCACCAGAGGCAGCCCGCACAGCCTCGGTCAGGCGCCCTGTAGGCTCGGCCTCGCCAGGCTGGGCGCCCTGCGAGCTCGACCGACCTCAGGTCAGGTGCCCCGGCCGGCTCCGACCTAGACCCGGGTCCGACGCCTTCGCAGGCTCGACCTGGCCTCAGACCGGGGCCCCGACGAGCTTCAACTTCGCGACCTCCGCCACGTTGTTAGTCAACGACCAGCCGGTCACCAGTCCCACAGACATGATGGCCATGCTAAGACGGGTGGCTCCTTCCCAAGATGGCCCGGGGGCCGTTAGAATAACTTGATCTGTCGATTGATCGGGATCGCCAACCGCAAGAAATGAGATGGGGGTTAGTTTGATCGGGACCAGTGTGCGCCGCTCGAGCGGAGGAATGGGGGAGGCGTGGCGGCGGTCGAACAAGACGACAACGTGCATGAGGCCGGTATTTATCTTGGTTTGAGCCTGTGGAGGTAATAGCTCTACTCGATCGCCTTGCGGCGGTATGTAGCTATTTACGATGCGAGGGATGTGTATCTGACTCAAGTTCAACAATGGCTCGTCTAAGCTCGAGCTATGGCGTGTTGTGTGTTGTCCTCAGAAGGCTGCGCATCCTTGGTCTTATACCTCCTCTTGCGCATAGCAGATGGGAGAGATTCGAGAAGTGGCCTTCATGCGTTGAGTGGCGATAGCTTGCTTTCGAACTTGATGCCGCGCTGCTTCATCCCCATGACCAGCGTTTTGGCCGCCGGTCAAATGCGATCCGAAATCGAGGTGGACTCGGCTTCAAGCGAGCCGACGAGCTTCGAGTCGTCTTGGTAATCTTCGGGCAGCCGCGCTCGTCGGCGTCTCGGCATACGCCAGTCGTGTCGAGGCCTCCGAGCTTAGGAGTCCGTTGACCGTCTTGCCGGCGGTCAAGGGGCCTTGACCCTCGTCGGCTAGCCCCAGGCTTAAGGTCATGGCGAGAACAGTCCGAACTTGAGCCTCTGATCGGGGCTGATTTTGGAACCTTCGAGCTTGAGGTCGAGTCGGGCGGCAAACGTAACGCCGGAGCCGTGATGAAAGCGACACTGGCGCCTCTTGATCTCCGGAACCCGATGCGGATGCAGCGATTAGTGGACACTGCTATGTCTCGAAACGCAACCCGGGCCTTAGTTGCACCCTATCGAATCGTGGCGGCGGGTCCTTGACGCCAGCATGGGCTGGATTGGCGGCAGTGCGGCCTATAAACTCAAAACGCGCGGCGTTGTTGAAAACTTCGACCAGCGCCCTCGTCTTCAAGCCTCCGTGCCCAAGCAAAAACCTCCTCCCCCACCGACCAAAATCGCGCGATTGCCATGGCCAAGCTAGGGAGAACACGTTATCGCTTTGCAAGGATGAAGGAACTTCGAGACCACAGGATTGTGATCCATTCACATGGCGGCTGCTGGGGCAATGAGGCCGAACCACGCCCGGGGGCAGCAGATCGTTTGCACAGAGCACTCGTCCTCTTGACCTGCGGACCGGGAGGCGAGTTCTCTCCGTGGTCCTCACCGATTCTTGAATCGAGCTCATAAACTGGTGCGAACTCCATTCTTACTCTTGCCATCTTCTCCCACATGCGAGGGGTTCTAGGAATCCTCCCAACCTCGCTCTTCTTTCGGTGCTTGACCTCTTAGCTCTGGGAAGGACCCGTGGTCGGATGCCTCTACTTCCGATGGCGGACGAGGCTCAATGGTCCTTCCCCAAGATCAAGCTCGGGACTCCCTCGGGCCATGGTCGGCGGTGGTTCTACGAAGAAAGAACCTTCGGCCTTGTTGTCATCTGAGAAAAGCTTGGTCGGCGAAAGAAGAGACCCAGGCGGATGATCCAGAGGCCGACAAAGAGGCCATCGCCGCCATTCATCTCTGCACCAGCGGTCTCACGCAAGGCGGGCGATCATTGTCGACTTCTGCGAATCGGGTGTCCCCCACGGAGGTGGACACGCAGTTCTACAATATCAAAGCGCGCATCGACTCGACCGCGGAGGTGCATCTGGTATGCCTCCTGCCTCGTGGTCTGCTCGAGTCGCCCTCGATCTTCTCGAGGTCGTTCCCTTTCGGCGTCGAAGGAGTCTTGGAGTTCTTGCCCGGGATGAGCAGATGTTTGGGAAGCGGCGCTACTACTCCATGGGCGACTCCGTCTGAAGAAGCGTGCTCGCCGAAAGGCGAGTAAGCCATCGACCAATGGCTCGACTGGTGACCACAGGGCCCTCCTTGATCCTTTCATGTATCTTGGGACCATCGGGGCTGTTACGTCTGACGGCGGATGTCTGGGGTGGGACAAAAAAAGGAAGAAAGAAGGCCTTCCCGGTCGAGCGGACCGCCGAAGTCGAAGAAACCTCATGTCGAGTGGGGTGACCGTGCCATAGTAGGATCATTGGTCAAGCCCGAGCCCGTGCTCGTTTGCCTTCTTGGTTGATGAGTTTTCCTCTTCGCGGCCTTGAGCCGCGGCCGCCGCTAGGTCTCGGCGCTCTCGGCTCCGGGACCTCAAGCCCGAACTCGCCGCGGCGAGATGGCGTGGGCGCGCACGGGCTCAAAGTCCCGATCGCGAGACCATGGCGAAGTGCCCCATCGGCCTTGGGGCAACAAGACCTTCGCCGACCCTCAGCGAGGCGGAGGCAGGTGACCAGGTAAATTCTGGCTACTGGACTCTTGTCTTCCCGCATCTTTCGGCTTAGTGTATGTTTTTGATCGCGGACCTTGAGCACTGAGCTCGAAACTTGCCCATTTGGCGATGGTGTTGTCGGGGCGAGTCGAGTCAGGGAGGAGGCAGACTCCTACATGTTGGCCCGTGAGCCCTCACACCGCCGGACCCCATCGGGAGTCGCTGAACTAGTCGGTCGTGAGTTAGACCAAGGCGTCGGCGACCCGGACGAGGAAGAGCTCGGCCGCGACCAGCCGCAGTTCGACAACTTGGCGGCGGAGGCGTCGCTGCCGCCCGACCTCCTTGAAGTCGGCGTGGGGAAACACCAGTCACGGCAACCCGCAGCCGCGGAGGCCCCAACCGCTCTTGCCCACCGTAAACCCGGGCGCAGAGGACCACGACTCCCGACCCTTTGGGCAGCCACACCGCCGGGCGCCTCGGGCTGCTTTCGTCCTAAGCCACTTTGGGGCCGAGGCCGTGTTACCTCAGGCCATGGAGGATGATCGCGCGGTGGCCCGGCCCGCGAATCCTCCGGCCCGGGAGGCAGTGGAGCCACGACCAGAGGTTGAGACCAATCTTTGCATTGCGCCCTCTCCCGTGAGTTGGGCCCTCCGGAGAGGCGGCGGGATCGGGCCACCGCCAGCGTGGGGGCTGAAGGTCTCGGCTCGGCGTCTTGGTGGTCGTTCTGGCCGACTTTACCCGAGGCCGTGGAAGGCGAAGAGAGGAGATCTCCCTTGATCGTGTCGTGATCGTGAGAATATCTGTGGCATAAGCTGGAGCGAGTTCGCGGGGTAGGACCCCTCCACATACCTTGTAGCTTGTAGCTTGAGTTCCTTGTAAACTTATCTCGGGCCACCCCTCACATCATGAAAGGCGATCGATAATGTCTCCCAAGGTCTGCGAGGCTTCCAAAACCTTGCAAATCGTGCTAAGGGGCCTCTGAGCGTGGTGGAGCCTTGAGGCTGGCGCTCGAACTCGTTAGGACCATTGAGGTTGATCGGGAGGCTCGGCGGAAGGCGGGGAACGAAGAGCCGCCGACGATGTTAGCGAGAGGTTACCCAGCGGCCGAGCTCGGCAGACCAGGTCTCCGCGCGAGTTTGCTTCAAGGCCATGGAACAAGCGCCTGCGTTCGACCAAGCGCTTCGGGCGGCGGGCCAAGTCAAAACCTGAGAAAGCGGCTGTGGTGCGGCGCCTTCGCCGATGGGCGTCCACCGAACTCGAGCCAAAATCACAGGAGCTTGAAGGAAGCTCGGCGCTGATGAGGCCCTCGAGGCGGCGAGCCAAATCGTGGCTGGAGAAACTATACGTGGAACAAGCGGCTTCCTCGGCGGCGTCCTCGAGCTCGAGGCCAAAGTGTCGAGCTTGAAGGAAGCTCGGCGCCAAAAAGCGGCGCGGGCACCATGGCCCAACTCGGGGCGCCCGACACCCGAGCATGAGCATTCTAAAGAAACTCTCGATGCGAGCGGTTTGTCGACCTTGAGGGCCAAGGTCGGCGAGCTCGGCGGGAAAACTTGCCGCGAGATGGTCGATCTGTAAAAGCAGCTTAAGACAAAGCGTGTTAATAGAGCTATGCTACTTTTGGAAAGTAGAGGACTCTCACCCATTCGTTTCCTCGCTTAGGCGAGTACATTTGGTGTTTGGCCCTTCGCTCCTAGTCAGCGTAGTGTGAGTGTACCAACAGGATACCCTTATCCAGCCCAGATTGGAGTCGAGGTCGAGCAGCAGACTTGGGCGCCGTTATTACTGCCTTCGCGAACATGACACATGTAGAAACGGAGAAAAAAGTCCGCGAGGGACATAGGCGTGACAACGATTGATAAAGATGGTTACGCTTGGGACTAACGTTTGAATCACAAGCATGACCGTGCGCCGCTCACGATCAAAGTGGCGAGCTCTTGGGTGGGGCAGAACACGAGGGGAAAGCTAGATTCGAAGAGGGATTCGACTTACGTTTAGCTCGTCCTTTGAGGGTGAGCGTCAAGCTCATGACACTTAGACCAAGACAAATCTTCGCTGCGTACAAAAGGTCGTGAAGAAAAAGGAGTCTCGAACAAAGAGGACCGTATCAACACAGTGGTAGCGGACATAAAAGCGAGAATAAAACGACTTTATTGAAATTTAAGGTATAGAGGTTACATAAAACTTCGAAGCTAATCTATGTTCCACGAGCTAGAGGCTCTACGCCATCGAGCATCGCTAGCCAGAGTAAGCCCGTGCGTCTGTTGAAAGCGACTCTATAGGGGCCCTCCCACGTGGGGATAACTTGTTGGTGTTGGGCCGAGGCCCTAAATCCGCCTCGGAGCTGGGTCCCCAACAAGGAGCTTCTAGGTCGTGCACCGGCCAAGGCGCATGTCTCTGAAGAGCTTGCGGGTAGTCGTTGATCGTAGTAGTGCGACATCTTACTTCTTCTGCGAGGTAAGGTCGAGGCCGCTCGTGCTCAAAAGTCGACTTAGTGGACCAAGGCGACTCTGGCGAGCCCATCGTAACCTCGGGAGGCGGGGCGACTTGATGCGAACACGGTGGAAGGGTGTGGAGCAGTGGCTCGTGCTTGTCGTGGGAATGCGGATAGACCATAGGGCGGTGGGAAGTTAGTCCACCAGTCTTACGCGGCGTTAAGCTCATCACCTTTCGTTTCTTAGCGTCTGGGCGATTTGCCGTTAGGCGGCGTCATTGCTGCCGTTGCTCTGAGGTGAGCCAACTGAGCGAAGCATACTTTGATGCGAGTTCCTCACAAAACTCTTGGAACAACTCCTTTGGTAAACTAAGTGCTGTTATCGGTGATAATTTTGCATGGAACCCGTGCACAGTGACCCGCGAACAAGCGAAAAAAAGCGAGCGGCCGCGGCGGTTATGGTCGAGACGGTTCGGCTTCTATCCACTTGGTGAAGCTATCATGACGACGAGGAACTTCTTTCCTCCGTTGCGCTGAGAAAAAAGGCGAGATGTCCGGCCCCCATGTCGAGAAGAAGCCAGCGGCGGGATGGTGCGGAAGCGTAAGCGGGCTGATCGACTTCGGGCGTGGAATTGGTATGCTTTCGGCGAGTGCGGGCGATATCACGAGCATCTGAAGTCTTTGGCGATAATACCCCATGCGGAAGGCCTTGCCGACCATCGTCCTGTATGAAGAGTGTGCTCCGCGAGGGCTGAGTGAATGTCGTTCAGCGAATGCTTACCCTCCTCCATGAGCATGCCGTCCGCGAGTGTGTACAAGCTCACTTTGTCGCTTGATCTGCTCCTCTCAGCGAGGTCGGGTGGCGTCGCCTTACAAGAAATTGTGGATGGGCTCGGCCCGGAGGGATATCTTCGACCACAGTGAGCATGACCTCTTGATCGGAGATCGATGGGGCGCCGGCGTCTCGGGATGCGTCGGGGATATCGTCGTTGGAGGCCGAGCTTGGAGAGAATCGCGCTGGAGTTGTCCCTCACGGGGATGTGCTTGAGCTCAAGTTGGAACCACTTTTCCATCTTGCGCACCTCGGCGAGTACTTTTGCCATCGAGTCTCCGAAACCTTTGGTAGTCCTTGTTGAGGCCCGGTTGATGGCGGTAGGAGTTGCCCTTCACGACCGGTAGGCGCC
Organism: Guadua angustifolia; assembly: GCA_036346375.1. Lineage (NCBI taxonomy): Eukaryota > Viridiplantae > Streptophyta > Magnoliopsida > Poales > Poaceae > Guadua > Guadua angustifolia. Next base: position 6,976,163 of record CM070511.1, on the reverse strand, counting down.
GCGTAATGCCTTACAAGCTCGTAAGCCCGCGAAGGGCTTCATACTCTACATTGTTGGTCGCTGGAAACCCTAAACGAACCCGCATTATGCTTAGCCGTTTTGCCTTGTAAGGATAAGGATCGACCCTCGGCGCTTGAAGGACCTTGAGCGTCGAAGAACATGACCTGGGGCTTCTCCTCCTCGACACGAAGTTCGGGGGCGAGGCTGCGACGTCTGCTTTCGACCACGAAGTCGGCGAGCACTTGCGACTTTATGGTCGTCAAGCCACGACACGGGCGTCGACGCCGCCTGACTCCATGGCCCATTTGGAAATCGGCCGCCACCCTCACAGGTTCCTCGGGATGTCCCCGGCGGAAAGTTGCTCGGGATGATTCTGATGTCTTTGAAATAGTGCGAAGCTTAGCGAAGCCATGAGGAAAGCATACAACAATACTGCGGGTAGCACTCCTTGAGCCGCAAGACGCTGGCGTAATAAATTGGGTCTTCTTTGGGACCCCGTTTATACCGAGCAACCGCGGCGGCGTGGGTGGTGGCAGCGGTAGAGTAACCTCTCGCCCGAGTTGTGGCGTTATGAGGAGGGTGGGGGCGACAAGTATACCTTCAAGTCGTCGAAGGACATTGCGCCTCTGAGAGTCCACTCGAAGCCCGTGCTTGTGCGCGAGTTTGGAAGAATGGAAGCCCGCTTGCAGGAGCCTTGAGATGAATCTGGCGAGTGGCCATGTGCGCGGTGAGGCTCTGCATGTCGTGCCCGAATTTCCGCAGTTCGGACACTCTGTGTATTACATGCTAGTCGAGGATCACGCTAGTACACCAGGATAAGCAGGTTGAAGTACCACAATCATACAAATGGAATAAGTAATAAAGTACTTCAAGCATAATATAATCGAGTTACATGACCTTATGGAAATTCAAAAAGTTTTAAAACTTTAAAAAAAAATTTAAAGACCGGTTTAACATTACGGCCTTGGTAACCTCCCCAATTTCCAGAAAAAAATGCAATGGGGAAAAACAATAAAACCCTTTAAATTGGTAACCAAATTTTTTTTAACAATTATGTTACTTTTTTTTTAAAAAATTAAAAAACTAAAAAAATACAAATTTTTCTTTTTAAAGTTTAAAACCCAAAAAAGGATTTTGGGCCCCAACCCTTTTTTTTGGCCCCTTATTTTCCCAATTTAAAATTAATTTCCCCTTTTTCAAGGGGTTTCCCACAGACCCAATCCCTTTTTTTCACCCAAACCCCAATTTTATTTTGGGAAATCCCCTTTTTTTTAAAAACCCATTTTAAAAGGGGGGCCCAATAAAATAAAAAAAATCCTTTTCCCCGGGTTTGGTCCCACCCATTTCAAAAATTTTGAAACAACAAAATCCCCCATTTTTTTAAACTGGTAATCAGGAAGTACGTGGGAAAAAATTCCCCCCCTTTTTTTCCTTTCCCAAGGGCCCAAAAAGGGTTTTCCAAATCCTTTCCCAGGCATTTTGGGAAACCCCAACCTAAACTAAAAGCCCAAAACGGGCAAAACCTAATTGGACCGCCTTCACTTCCCTAATTTTTGGGGCCCCCACAAAAATTGAAACCCTTTCATTCCCCTTTTTGGGACAATTTTTCAAACCAAAGGGGGTTTTTATTCGGCAACACTTTAAAATCTTTAATTTTTTTAAAATTTTTCCCAAAAAAAAATTTCATTCCCCCTTTTCATTTTTGATTAAACAAATTTAAAAACCCTTAAAAAGGGGGAATCGTTTAACCCTTTGGAAAACCTTTTAAATGTCAAAAAAAAAATATTTTAAAAAAACACTAAAAAAAAATTATTTTCCCCAAATTAAAAAATTTTAAAATTTTGAATAAATTTAAATCCCTTCGGGCCTAACAATTGGTAAAAAAAACCCCAATAAAATTATTTTTAACAAAAAACCAAATTAATAAAAAATTTTTAAAAGCTTTCTTTTGCCTGGGAAAAAATGAAAATTTCCGGGCCAAATTTTTAAAGGGCCCCGAAATCCCCCAAAAAAAAATTTATTCAAACCCAAAATTTCCCCCCAATTTCCCTTTTCCGGGGTCCCCGGGGAAACCCAAATTGCCCGGGTTTCCCCATGGGAAAACCGGGGGACCTTTTTTTAAAACCGGGGTTAATCCGGGCCACTCGTGGGGAAAAGGGATTCCCGGGGTCCAAATGGGCGGGGTTTGGGGCGGGCCCCTTTTCGGCGGGTGGGCCGGGGGTCCCGGGGCTTTCCGGGAACAGCCCACCGGGGGCCTTCATCAAGCCAAAGGGTTGGGAATTTCCGGGGTTTAAGGGGGGGCGAACCATGCCTGGGGGCCCTGCGGGAAGGGGGGGGGGGGGGTTGGGGGCGGGGCCGGGCCAAAAAACCCCGCAAAGCCGGGAATTTGGGGAGGGGGGGGGGGCGGGCCAAACGGGGAAAGGGGCGGGGGTGGGGGGGAAAGGGGGGGGGCCGCGATTGAAAAGGTGGGGGGGTTCGCCCAAGTCTCGCGGGCAATTTAAGGTTTGGGGGGGGCGCCCGACTGGGGGGGTGGATGGGCGGGTAACCGGGGGGGGGGGGGGAATTTTTCCCCCCGGGTCCGGGCGGGGAAACCGGGGGAAAATTTTCCCCGGCCGGGGGGGCGGCCCAACAAAGTGTCCCATGGGCCCGGGGAAAATAATTTTGGGGGAATCCCGATTCTGGGCCCAGGGGGGAAAGGGGCCATTTTCCCGGGGCCCTTTGGGGCCCCTTTTAAATTTTTAAAAGGGGAAAAAAAATTAATTTCAAAAATTAGGGGAAAAAAAAAATTTAAAAAAAATTTTAAACAATAAAAAATATTTTTAAAATTGAAAAATATTTTTAAAAAATAAAAAAGAAATTTAAAATAATTTAAAAATATTAAAAAATTTTTAATTTTTTCCCTGTATTTTTTTTAAAAAATCAAAAAATTGTTTTTTTTAAAACCATAAATCTTTTTGAATTTAATTTTAAAATTTTTTAGTTTTTTTCCTCAAAATTTAAATTGGTTTTAAAACGAAACCATTGTTTTTCCTTGGGCCCCCTTTAAAATTTTTTGGGGTTTCCTTTTTGTTTTCCTTTTTGGATTTTCTGTTTTTCCCTTAATCCAAAAATTTTTTTGGTTTAAACCCTTTCCCGGTTTTTGGTTTTCTTGTAATTTTCCCTTTTTCCCTCTTTTGTTTGCCCTTAAATTTGGGAACTTTTTTCTTTTAAAAATTTGGCTCCCTTGGTTAAACAATTTGGGGTCCCCTTGGGTTTTTTACCCAAACCTTTTGGAATTTTCCTTTTTGTGTTTTGCCCTTGGGCTTCTCAATTTCCAAACGGTTTTCTTTTCTTTCATCTGGGTTCAAAAAAGGGTGCCCATTTTGTTTTTTCAAATCCCAGGAAATTTTCCTTTTATTTTTGGCCCCGGGCCAACATCTTCCAAACGGGCCTTTAAATCAAATTTTTTGGGGTTAAAACTCTTGAAACAACCCCCAATTTTTTCCTTTTCCCTTTCCCAAAATTGGTTTTTCTTCATTTTTTTTTTGGGTTTAAATTTTGGGCCTTTCTTTCTTGATATTTTCCAAAAATTGGAAATTTCCTCCCCTTTTCCCTTTTCAACCTCCCCGCCTTTTTTAATAAATCTTGATTTTCTTTCCCTTTGTTTTTATTGCCCTTTTTGATGCATATGTCTCTCCTCCCCTCATTTCGGTAAAATTCCTTTTTTTCCCCACCCTTTTTTTAATTTTAATTTTGCCTTCTTTAATCAAATTGGGTCTTTCCCCTTTTTTAAACTTCCTTTTTTTTCGAAATCCTCTTTCCGGTCTTTCTTTTTTTGGGTTGGTTTCCCTTTCGGCCTGGTCCCTTTTGGCTTCCTTTTTTGACCCTTTTCCCTTTGGGTTCCTTTTTTGGCTAAATTTTGGGGTTTTTAAAATTTGGCCTTTCCTTCCCTCCTTTTTCCCTAAATTTTTTCATCCAAAACCCATCTTGTTCTTTTAATTCCCTTTTAATTTCCTTGTTTTCCACCCTTTTTTTATTTTGGCCTTTTAAAAGTTCCTTTGCTCCCAATATTGGAAAATTTTTCCAATTTAACTTTTTGTCTTTTAATTTGGGAAAATTTTTTTGGGGTTTAAATTTTCCCTTTCCTTTTTATTGCAATTCCCTTTAAAACCCTTAAACGGTTAAATTCATTTCGGGTTTTCCCTGGGCTTTTGGCCCTTTCCCTTTTTCTTTTTGCAATCTTTCCCCAACTTTTCCCTAGAATTCAAATTCCAAAATTTTCAAAACTTTTAAATCGGGTTAAACCAATTCAAATCTTTTAATCTGGGAAAACAATTTTTTTTACCCTTTTGGGTTTCCAAAATTTTTAAATCTTTAAATCTAAAATTTTCCCTTAAAATCAAATTTTCTTTTCATTGTTTCCCTTAATTTTGTTTTTAAATTTTCCATTCTTAATTAAAAAATCATAATTTGAAACCTTTTAAAATTTCCTTTTTTTCTTTAATTTTAAAATATTTTTTTCCCCTTTAATTTAATCAAAATTCATTCCCAAAAAGCTTTTCCCCAAATCTTATTCAAAAAATTTTTTGGGGCCCCCTTTAAAAATTTGTTTCATTAAATTTGGAAATCTTTTTTGTTTCCCCTTAAATTTTCGTTTATCCCGGAATTTTTTTCCCGGGGTTTCCCAATGGGAACATCCAAATTTTTATTTTTCCACTCAAATTTGGGTTTTCCCTTTTTTCCCTTTAGGGGCCCCGGCACTTTCCCAAATCTTTTGCCTTTTTTGTTTCCCCAAAATTTAAACCTTTGGGTTCTTAAATTTTGGTTGTTTTAAAAAATTTCCTTTTTAGTTACCCATTTAAGGGGGAATCGGGTTTCCCCTTTTAATCCCAAATATTTTGGCTCCCAAAAAATCCCGGGTTGGGTTAAATTATTTAGCAGGCTTCCCCTTTTTTTTAAAATCGACCTTGGGGGTTGGGAAATTCCCTTTTTTTTTTTTTGGGTCCCTTTCCTTTTGGGGTAGTTTTCCCAATAAACGGGCTTTAAAAAATTTTTTTTTTTTGGCCCCCTTTGGCCCCCGGTCCTTTTTTTAAATCCCCAAAAAGGTTGCGGGTTTTACCTTTAAAGTTGGGTTCCCTGGCAAGCGGGCTGGCTTTTTCCTTTTTTTCTTAATGGGGTTTTTTGGTCGGGTGGGTTTTTCACATGGGCCCGGTTGGCCTTTATTTGGGGTTCCGTTTTGTTTCCCCTTTTTACCTGGTCCAGGGTTTTTGGTTTCCCGATTGGTTTCCTTTTGAAACCCCTTTTTGGGGTTTATCCCCCGCGGATTGGGGCCCCATTAACCTCCGTTTGTTTTGGTTCTTGGCTTGTTTCTAAAGGTTTTTAAATTTTGGAACCCGGGGGTTTGTTTCCCGCCCCTTTTTTTCCTTAAACCCTCCCCTTTGGTCAAACTGGGGCTTTCCCAGGGTGATTTTTGGTTCCCATCGGCCCCCTTAGGGTTGTTCCTCTTTTGGGGAAAAGGGGGACTTTTTTGGGGATTAATTTCCTTTTTTTCCCTTTTGGCCTTTGGATTCCCCGGGGCTTTGGGCCCCTTTTTTCCCAAAGGGGGGCCCTTTTTCCCTTTTGAGGTTTAACCTTTTTGGGGTTTAAATTTTAAAAAATGTCTTTGGGGAAAAATTCCCAAAAAAAGGGGCCCTTTTCTGGATTTTCCGGGGAAACTTTTCCCCCCTTTTTCAAAAAAACCAAAATTCCTTTAAAAAATGGGGTTTGGGTAAAATTTTTTTGCAAGGGGAACTTTCCCCCCTTTTTTAGGATTAGTTTTTAAAATTTTAAAAAAGGCCCAAATTAAAAAAAAATTCCCTTAAAAAAAAGAAATCTTTTGGGGCCCAAAAATTCCCTTTAAAAAAAAAAAAAATTTTTAAATAAAAAATAAAAAAATAAACTATCTTCTTTATTAAAAAGGGGTTTTAAGTTTTCCCCACAGGCAATTTTTCTTTTTAAAAATTTTTCAGGGGTTTTTAAAAAACAACGAAATTTTTTAAAAAGGAAAATTTTTTAAAAAAAAAAAAGGGAAATTAAAAAGGTAAAAGTTTTAGGCCAACCATTCTTTCAATTTAAAATTTTTGGAAAAATTTTAAAGCCAGCGGGGAAAAAATAAAGCCCTTATCCAAACCTGGGAAATTTACCCTTTGATTCCCTCCCAGGCATTTCAAATTTCAAAAGGGTAAATAAAAATACCCAAAAATATGGTAAAAAATAAAAATTATTAAAAAACCTTAGGTCTAACTATTTTTTGGAATTTTTAAAAGGGAACCAAATTTTTTTTTCCCAATTTAAAAAAACCAACCCAATCCCAACTTTTCCTCCCCTTCCCTTTTTTTAAAATTATTTTAAAAATTTTTTTGGAACCTATTAAAAAACCAAAACCCTTTTAAATTTCAATTTTTTCCAAGATTTTTATTTTCAACTTTTAAATAACCCTTTTAATTTTTTAAAATTTTCCCCAATTTTAATTTAATTTTTCCGGGGGTTTTAATATTCCAACCCCGGGCCCTTCCCCTTTAGGGGTTTTCCCCTTTAAAGGAAAAGGGTTTGAAACATTTGGTTCCCCCCGGGAAATTTTTAAAACTCCCAAAGGGTGAATTGAAAGGTGGGAAACAAAAACCCCCTAATTTTTCCTTTTCCCCTTTCAAAAAAAAATTTCCCGGCCTCCCTTAAAGTTTTTGGAACCGGCCCCCAAATTGCCCACCGGGAAAAAAATTGGACCTGCTTAAATTTCTCCCAAATTGGGCAAGGGGGAAAATTTCCCACCCCAAATTTTCCCCCGGGTTTTTTTGGTCCAATTATTTTAACAAAACCCCACCCCTTTTAAAAATTTGGGCATTCCCCAAAACTCCCCTTTTTGTTTTTGCAAACATTTCCCAAAATTTTTCAAAACAAATTTCAAATTATTTAAAAAATTTCAAATTTCAAAATTTGAAAAATCGAATCGGTTAAATCCTTGGACTCTTTCTAAAAACAAATAAAAATTTAGGAAATTCAAAATATTTAAAATTACAAAAAAACCCAAATTTTAAAAATTTTAATACAAATCTTAAAAAAATTCCCTTTAAAAATTTAAATTAAATTAAAAAACAAAATTTTTTTTAAGAAAATTTCCAAAATCCCAAAATTTCCAAAAATTGGGCCCTTCCCAAAAAAAATTTTTTCGGCAAAATTCCCAAAATTAAAAAAACCAATTTCCTTTTTTAAAACCCCTTTAAATCCTCCCGGGGGTTTCAAGGGCCCACTTGGGGTGGAAATTTTGGGAAAAACCCTTTCCTTTTTAAACCTGAAGGGGCCCCGGTGCTTTGGGGAAACCCCGGGGGGCCCGGCCTTGAAAGGGCCCCAACCGGGGCGGGGTTGGGCCCTTCCATGTTCCCGCAGGTGTAGCTTCCTTTCTTGTGAAATCTCTGGACTCCTTTAAGAGGCGTAACTCGAGATACACAAAATCTTGACTCAGCTCAAATCTCTCGGCGGTTATCTGCGTAGCTCTTCCGGTCTTGATCAGTGCAATCTTTAACCTTTCTCGATCGGTGCTATTTGCTCTTGACTTCTTGCAAGTATATACGGCCCAAAAGCGCGCGCTCCCGGTTTCATTCAATTTAATGGCGTCCTCTGAGGTCGACCATACAATGCTTCAAAAGCGACATCGAAGACTTGCACGATAGGCTGTTGTTGTAACTAAACTCTGCGTATGGCAAACATTTATCCCAAGTTGATGTATATGCTAGCATACGGGCTCTCAACATATCTTCTAATATCTGGTTGACTCTTTACTGTACGTCCATCGTTTTGCGGGTGGTAAGTATCTTGAAATTCAAGCGGGTGCCCATTCTTTGTATGCAATTTATCCCAAAATCTTGAGGTAAATTGGGTTCCTATGTCGATACTATCTTCTTTGGCACACCATGCAAGCAAGCGATCCTTGCCATGTATAGCTTGGCTAACTTATCTCTGAATAGGTTGTCTTTACGTATGAAATCTTGCGACCTTAGTCAATCGATCCACGATGACCCATATGGAGTCATAACCTCCTTGCGTCCTTGGCAATCCAGAATGAAATCCATTCGATTTCTTCCCATTTCCACTCTGGTATTTTCAATGGTTGTAGCAATCCTGCGGTCTCGATGCATAGCTTTGACTCGTTGACATACATCTGGCGCTACATGTTCGCTACTTCCCTTTTCATATTCGCCACGAATCTCTCTTTCGGATCTTGGTACATTTTGCGCTTCTGGGTGAATCGAATACTTGGAGTCATGGGCTTCCTCGGTATAATTGCTTGACTCCTTTTTGTTGATGCGCAAATCGCTCTTTCATCCACAGCGTACCATGTTAAGTCGACTTAAATTCCTTTGCTTGGCCTTCCTCCATCTTGGCCTTGATCCTCTTGATCTTCTCATCATTTTTCCGACCTTCTCTAATCTGATCCTCCAAGATTGGCTTCACTTCTAGGCGGCTACAAATCCTTGAACAACTTCCAATTTCAATCTCTGAAGATCCTTGCACGTTCTCCTGGCTTTCTTCCACTATTGTTTTTGGGATATGGCCTTTCGAGCTCAAGGCATCGGCCACTACATTGGCCTTGCCGGGATGATAATGGATACCCATGTTGTAATCCTTGATCAGTTCCAACCATCTTCTTTGCCTCATGTTTAGGTCAGATTGGGTGAAAATGTATTTAAGGCTCTTATGATCGGTATACACCTCACATCTATTGCCGATAAGATAGTGGCGCCATATCTTCAATCGTGCACTCGGTGCTAGTTCTAGATCATCGTCGGGTAATTCGCTTCGTGTGGCCTTAATTGCCTTGATCGTAGGCTACTACCTTTCCATTTTGCATCAATACACATCCAAGCCCTTGGCGTGATGCATCCTGATGAATATCGAAACTCGATGCACATCTGGTTGCACTAACACTTGGTCTTGATGTCGATCTTTTCTTCAATTCTTGGAAACTCTTTTACAACTGTGTCCAAACAAACTTCTTTTCTTTCTTTAGCAATTGCGTAATTGGCCTAGCAATTGTCGAAAATCCTTCTATAAATCGGCGGTAATAACCAGCCATTCCGAGAAAACTCCGAACTTGCGAAACTGTCCTGGGCGACTCCCAATGTAGCACCGTCTCAACCTTGCTTGGGTCCTTGCAATTCCTTGGCGATCATGACATGCCCTAAGAAATCTACCTTACTCTTCCAGAAATCGCATTTACTAAACTTTGCATACAATCGTTGTTCTCTTAACTTTTCCAGTACTAATCTCAAATGTCGGGTGTGTTCTTCATCTGTCTTTGAATAAACCAGAATGTCGTTCGATGAATCGACCACAAATTTGTCTAAATATTCCATAAATACTTTATTCATTAAATTCATAAAGTATCTTTGAGGCGTTGTCAATCAAATGACATAACCGTGAACTCATAATGTCCATATCTTGAAGAAAATGCTTTGTCTTGGGTATGTCCTCTCGTCTTGATTCTTAGCGGTGATATCGACCTAAGGTCGATCTTGGAGAATACTCCTACTCCTCTTAGTTGATCGAATAGATCATCTATCCGGGGTAAAGGATATTTATTCTTTATCGTCACTTCATTAAGTGCGCGATAGTCTATACACATCCGGAAGCTTCTATCTTTCTTCTTAACGAACAGAACCGGTGCTCCCCAAGGTGACGAGCTTGGTCTGATGAATCCTTTTTCCAGCAACTCCTCAATTTGCTTTTTCATCTCCACCAACTCTTCGGTGGACATCCGATACGGTCTCTTCGCTATTGGTGCGGTTCCTGGCACTAAATCAATTACGAATTCTATGTCTCATGCGGTGGCATTCTGGTAATTCCTCGGGAAAAACATCGGGTATTCACGACCCTTTGGTACATCACTCATCTTGTTGTCTCAGATTGTTTACCAACATCATCCTCCTCGAATCGCCTTTAGCTTGAAATTCCACTTTCACGCCATCGGGGCTCTCAAGCGTCGACTCTTCGTCCACAATCTATCTGACCTTATGTTTGGATAGCCAATCCATTCGATATAACATCCGGGGTTTGGGTATCTAGTATAATAAGGTTAAGCTAGAACTCTACTCCTTTTATTAGTAGTTTAACTCGTAACATCCGACCTTGGAGCGGAGTTACGATCCGAGATTGAACTAGGAGTGTTCTTTTAAGGTTAACCATGCCCAAATCATTTGTCACGGCAAAATCTCGAAAGCGAGCGAATCACGAAGATCTGAATCGAATATCTGTGTGGCATCCTTTGAGTTGACTAGGAACTTACCGATCACGGCGTCCGTTGCATCACGAACTTCTGCGGAGATATGGTTGATCTGCCTCTCGTGAAAGCTCGTGGTGTAGCTCCAGCTTGAGCGGGTCCTCGGCTTCCTCCTTGGGTGGGGTCTTAGTGGCGTGTTCCCAAGGTTAAAACGCGTCTTGGCGTCCGCCTCCTTTCTTAGGACACATATTGGCGAAATGTCGGTCTCATTGTAATTGTAGCAGCGTCTCCCGGACATCTGGCGATTTCTACTACTCGATTATTAACTCGGCGAAGTGCGAGGGTTTGTCCACCTGGTCTTGGCATTGGGGTTGGGGTCGAGACAATGTTCCCGGTGAAACACAGTGAACTGGCTTTGAGGTATCATCCTTGTTTCTGGCAGCCATGGCGTCCTCCTCTTTGAGCCATGCGGCGTTTGCGATTGTCGTCAAGTTCTTTGCGCTTGTCTTCCAGTATGAGCGCCTTGTTTACCAATTCTTGGAAATCCGGGAAAGTGTGGGTAATTAGTCCCACCTGTAGACCAGTGTTGAGTCCTTTCATAAAGCGAGATTGCCTTGCTTTGTCAGTCGCCACGTCTTCTGGGGCGTAGCGTGCTAACTGAGTGAATTTATTCAGGTAATCGGCCACTGTCTGGCCTCCTTGCTTTAGCGCTCGGAATTCCTCCTTTTTCAGCTCCATAATACCCTCTGGCACATGGTATTGACGAAAGGCCATGGTGAACTCTTCCCATGTGATTTCTTGCGGGTTCTCCTGCGATGCGCAGAAATTCTCCCACCATTCGGCCGCTGTTCCCTCAAGTTGGTGAGAGGCATAGAGTACCCTCTCGTTTCCTTCGCACTGCGTTATATGCAATTTCCTTCGATGGTTCTCAACCAATAAATGCGCCTCTAACGAATCGGCATTGCCGAGAATGTGGGGTCGTGTCCTCATAAACTCGGACAACCTTGAATAGGGACGTGGCCCATTGTTCACAGCCTGATTGTTGGCGACTGCCTGGTGGTTGATCTGTTGTACTGTGGCCATCATAGTTTGCATTAATTGAGTCTATTGCAAAAATGCCCCTAAGTTCTGCATATCGATCGGCGGTCTTTGCTGCTTGTGACGTACCATTTTGATCGCCTCCGAGACGCGAACCACTGCCTCCTGCTCCGTTGTTGCGAGTGTTCACCATCTGCCGATTGCTTCGTGGTTTAGAGATAAGGGGAAAAGAATAGGCAAGTATAGGAACTTATGCGAAAGCAGTGTAACTTAAAAAACTTAAGCAAACAATTACTAACTTGGTATGGTTGCTTATCCAAGCCTAAAAGCTACGCAACACATCTTGCACACTCGGCAAACAAGAAAACCAAATTAACCTAAACACACAATAATCTACTGTCTAAGAGGGTAACTTGCTATCTTAGGCAGACGCGACTCTCACACATGAGTCTCAGCGGCTACAAAAGCCTTTGGTCCTTCCAACACGGAACACTTCATCGATCCACTTTTCTTGAGTTTGGCGATTCACCGCAAATCACGATCTTGAGGATTAGCAGCGACACCGTAGCTTTCTCCTTAAGTGTGAAACAACGATATCTATTTGGAACAACTCAGATAAGATCTTCATTTAAACAAGAGAAAAGATAGAAATTTTTCAGCAAGGTGAAAAGAATAGAAGAATAAGACAAGTCAAGAACATATCATTCTTTCAAGTTAAAATTTTCTTTTAGAAAATAATTTTGAAGTTCCTAAAGAACGGCCAGTCTATCAAGGGTCAAGTCCTACAGTCAGTATGGCTCTGATACCATCCCTGTCGTGCCCCGAATTTCCACGGATTCGGGCACTCTGTGTATATCGTACCAGTCCAGGATCACGCTGGTACACACAGGCTTAAACAGGTTGAAGTACCACAATCATACACAGCGGAATAAGTAATAAAGTACTTCAAGCATAATATAATCGAGTTACATGACCTTATGGTCGCCTTACAATAATTAAGCCACGAGGCGATAAATATCAAAGTAGCACAAGTTTATCGGCGGAAGCAAAAGCGAATTAAAGAACCCTTCATAACCACGAGCTCTTGAGTGCGGCTCAACCCTATTCCTCCGGCCTTCGTTGAATTCCTCCTCCCAAGTGGCATAGCTTCATCTTCCGAGGTTTTGTCGATGCAAGGGTGAGTATACAACATACTCAACAAGTCATGCACAATCTTGTTCTATTACTACATGCATGGCTTATTCCAAAGGAAAGGCTTAATTGGTTATTTTGCATAAGCGATATTTCTTTTAAATAGGTAATCCTATTAGATTAAGCGGTAAAACCAATATTATCAATAATTAATTTCTCAATTCTTTTTCCAAGAGGTTTGGCACACACCCTAATTTCATTCACCTGACTTTTGGCACACGACCACCCATTCCACATTTTTATTTTGGAAATCTACCCTTGATTTGTAATCACCGAGCAATGTCAATGCAAGTGGACACGGCTATTCGAATAGATTCACACACACACTCTGCGGAATGTTGTACACTTTACCCACAGGATCGATCGCTCACCACACGGTGATTGATTGCAACAAAGTCTTTGAGAGACTAACATTTGACCGATGAACCCCTCAGTTACTTCCTTCTAACACTCCCCACACCAGTCGAAGTTTAGGCAGGGGCAAGTATCGTTGAATGGTACCAAGCCGTATGCAGTGCGCTTCCCCTGATTACCTTTGGTGTGCCTTTGTCACCCCGAGTTTCAAAGGAAAGAGGTTAGAAACCTACTTAACTAGGTCCGTCCCATCTGGGACAAGTGGTTGTACACGAACTTCGGCTCAAAGGCTCGCAAGGTTAAGTCCTTAAGCTGTCACGGGCAAGACAACCATAATTCTCGGCACCTGACCATTCATTCTTTCATACAACCCGTTGCCACAGGCCCACGAGCACAAAGCCTTCTGCCACTTGCCCCTGTCCAAATCCTTTCCCACCGGGGTTTGCATTTATGCAACACATGCCAATGCACACATTATTTCATGAACAGCACCACACAAGCTCTTGTTCTAATTCCATCATATGGCATCATCGCACTTTTACAAAATCGTTCCATAATTGTTTAGGCAATATTCATTTGCTATGGAAATTCATTCATCGCATATAAGCGAGGTTAAGCTACTACTCACGGTCTAGCCTCCGTGTTGGCATCATATTAATATCAACATATTAAACATCTTAGGGTGGACAAGGTATTCAGGGCATATCGACATTAACAAGGTGGCATAATCCAATTGGTATTTTAGCTACATTTCCCACAATAAGCAATATCATTTTTAATCAATATAGCATCGTAAATTGAATCAAAATATATTTTTGAAATCTAGGGGCAACATGGTCAAAGCATGACTTGCCTTGAAGAAGAGTTGATTACGGTCGAGAAGTCTGCTGACGGGTCTTCAAATTCTCCCTCGACGAAACCCGGCGACTCGGAGTCTAATCGGTACAAGCAAACACACAATAAATATATATTACAGACAGCAAACAATTCACTAAAATCAAATAAAAATCACCAATAAATAGTTCACATTTTTACAAATTTTTGGGCACTGGAATCACCCAAATCCGAGTTAAAATGCAAAAGTTACAGCCTTTACAAGTTTGCTGAAATTCAAATAAATGAATAACCGAATTAATCCTTTTATTTTTATACTGAAAATCCGGATTAATTCCACGGCGACTGCGATGTCGGCACCGAGGGCCTCCACGTCGCCCTCGGTCAGCGACAAGTGGGCCCCGAGATGACGTCGGTGGCGTCGGCCTGGCCGAGTCATCACCGACATGTGGGCCCCGCGAACGATCTTAACCGTCGGCCCGACACGTGGCGCGACCACGCCCCTTGATCCAAGATCGGGCGGGCTTCATCAAGCGCGGCGGCTGCGGTGGCGTGGGCGCATATATCGGATCGGATGAAAATCCGGCGGCTGCCGATCCGGCGGAACACTATTGCCAAGCCTCGTGGCCTCCTCGCTGCGGTCGGATGGAGATCAGCGGTGCGGGGTACGGGCTGTTCTCGGTGGCGAAACACGCGTGGCGCAATCCGAGCCGCACATCTACGCATCAGCGGCTAACTACAAATAGGATGCGTGGCGAGATCACGGTAGTAGATCTACAAATCGGCGAGCATTATCAAGCGAAGTCGCTATGGCAACGTGGGCGTGCGTGCGGTGGATGGAGATCCAGCGGCGGCCGATACTCGGCGATTCACGCACACAAGCCTCGTGGCTACACGAGCCTTACGATCAAGATCCTACGGACAAGATCTATCGAGGCTATTTGACTCAAGCGCTTCTGAGAGGGTGGGCGTGGCGATACCTCGATCGTGCGATGAAGATCCGGCGGTGGAGGTGAGCTGCGAAGGTTGAAGGAAGCGGCGGTGGTGCTCGGCGGAGTTGAAGAAGATGAAGTGGCTTGGCGTTCTGGCGTCTCCGGCGGAAAAATAACTCACGCGACGGCGGCGCGAGGAACTCGGCGAGGTCTTGGCGGCGGCGAGAGCGGCGGGCGGCGGCAAACGCAAGGAAAACCGAGGCGGAGAAGAGTGTGAACTACGGCGGCGAGTGGAAGAACTACGAGGGCAGCGAGCTTGAGAGAAGTGGCAAATGGGCGGAAGGAAGTTACGCCGCAGGGTACTTCATCGCGGACAAGCCTCGGAGAGCGCGCAAAATCACGACACGATCTTGACCCCCTCTGGCGGCGGCGGTGCAGATCTTGCACTCCGAGGTCGTCGGTCACATCGGCCGTCCGTCGCGATCAGGCGGAGATTAATCCTCCGCCCGAGCGAATCGATGTTTAGCGTCCGTCCGATCGAGATCCGACGGTGGAGAGCAGGCGGCGATTAGGGTTTTCCGGGCGAGCACAGTGTTGGGCCGGCCCAACACTGTAGCTAGCCATTTTCCCTGATTTTAGCAATAAAAACAATTCCAGTAATTCAAAGTAATTATTTGGGGCACTAAAAATACCCGAAAAATTCTAGAAAAATTCTAGAAAATATTTCAGAGCATTTTGAGCCTAAATAAAATACTTGTTTCAATTTTTGATAAATACCTTTTTTTGATATTAATTAATCAAGAGAAGGATAGTTCAAATAAATGTTAATTAAATCCAATAAATCCTCAAAAATTCAGAGAAATCCAATTAAATGCAATTAAATGCAAATAAAGGTTTAGTAATTCATAAAAATTCAAATAACTCCAAAAATTTAAATTCGGCCAAATTTCGGGACGTTACAAACCTACCCCCCTTAACAGAATCTCGTCCCCGAGATTCGAAGGTTAACTAGAGAATAGGTTCGGAAATTCCTTTTTCAGATCTTCCTCTCGTTCCCAGGTGGCCTCACTTTCTGTGTGGTTGCTCCACTGAACTCTGCAAAAACGGGTTGTCTTGTTTCTTGTTCTCCGATCCACTGTATCCAGGATTTTTATCGGTTGTTCCTTGTAAGTCAAGTCTTCCTGTAGTTCCACTTCTTCTAGTGATGTCTGTTCTTCAGGCACTCGGAGACACTTTTTAAGTTGCGATACATGAAAAACGTTGTGCACTCCTGCTAGTGACTGCGGTAACTTCGAGTTGGTATCGACTTCACCTTCTGACTTATGATTTTGAGCGGCCCTACATATCTTGGCGCAAGCTTCCTTTCTTGTGAAATCTCTGGACTCCTTAAGAGCGTAACTCGAGATACACAAAATCTTGAACTCGAAGCTCAAATCTCTCTGGCGGTTGTCTGCGTAGCTCTTACATCTTATTGTGCAATCTTTAACCTTTCTCGATCGGTGCTATTTGCTCTTGACTTCTTGCGGTATGTACGGCCCAAAGGCGGCGCTCCCGGTTTCATTCAATTTAATGGCGTCCTCTGGTCGACCATACAATGCTTCAAAAGCGACATCGAAGACTTGCTCGATAGGTTGTTGTTGTAACTAAACTCTGCGTATGGCAAACATTTATCCCAAGTTGATGTATATGCTAGCATACGGGCTCTCAACATATCTTCTAATATCTGGTTGACTCTTTACATACATCCATCTGTTTTGCGGGTGGTAAGGCATCTTGAAATTCAAGCGGGTGCCCATTCTTTGTATGCAATTTATCCCAAAATCTTGAGGTAAATTGGGTTCCTATATCCGATACTATCTTCTTTGGCACACCATGCAAGCAAGCGATCCTTGCCATGTATAGCTCGGCTAACTTATCTCTGAATAGGTTGTCTTCTGGGTATGAAATCTGCGACCTTAGTCAATCGATCCACGATGACCCATATGGAGTCATAACCTCCTTGCGTCCTTGGCAATCCGGTAATGAAATCCATTCCGATTTCTTCCCATTTCCACTCTGGTATTTTCAATGGTTGTAGCAATCCTGCGGGTCTCTGATGCATAGCTTTGACTCGCTGACATACATCACACAGCGCTACATGTTCAGCTACTTCCCTTTTCATATTCGGCCACCAGAATCTCTCTTTCAGATCTTGGTACATTTTTGCGCTTCCTGGGTGAATCGAATACTTGGAGTCATGGGCTTCCTCCAAGATAATCGCTTGACTCCTTTTTTGTTGATGCATAAATCGCTCTTTCATCCTAGCGTACCATGTTAAATCGGCTTAAATTCCTTTGCTTGGCCTTCCTCCATCTTGGCCTTGATCCTCTTGATCTTCTCATCATTTTTCTGACCTTCTCTAATCTGATCCTCCAAGATTGGCTTCACTTCTAGAGCGGCTACAAATCCCTTCGGAACAACTTCCAATTTCAATCTCTGAAGATCCTTGCACAGTTCTCCCTGGCTTTCTTCCACTATTGTTTTTGGGATATGGCCTTTCCGACTCAAGGCATCGGCCACTACATTGGCCTTGCCGGGATGATAATGGATACCCATGTTGTAATCCTTGATCAGTTCCAACCATCTTCTTTGCCTCATGTTTAGGTCAGATTGGGTGAAAATGTATTTAAGGCTCTTATGATCGGTATACACCTCACATCTATTGCCGATAAGATAGTGGCGCCATATCTTCAATGCGTGCACCACGGCTGCTAGTTCTAGATCATCGTCGGGTAATTCACTTCGTGTGGCCTTAATTGCCTTGATCGTAGGCTACTACCTTTCCATTTTGCATCAATACACATCAAGCCCTTGGCGTGATGCATCACGATGAATATCGAAACTCGATGCACATCTGGTTGCACTAACACCTTGAGTCTTGATGTCGATCTTTTCTTCAATTCTTGGAAACTCTTTTAGCAATCTGGTGTCCAAACAAACTTCTTTTCTTTCTTTAGCAATTGCGTAATTGGCCTAGCAATTGTCGAAAATCCTTCTATAAATCGGCGGTAATAACCGGCCATTCGAAAAACTCGAACTTGCGAAAGCTGTCTGGGCGACTCCCAATGTAGCACCGTCTCAACCTTGCTTGGGTCCACTTGCAATTCCTTCGGCAGTCATGACATGCCCTAAGAAATCTACCTTACTCTTCCAGAAATCGCATTTACTAAACTTTGCATACAATCGTTGTTCTCTTAACTTTTCGATTACTAATCTCAAATGTCGGTGTGTTCTTCATCATCTTTGAATAAACGAGAATGTAAATGCGATGAATCGACCACAAATTTGTCTAAATATTCCATAAATACTTTATTCATTAAATTCATAAAGTATCTTTGGGCGTTTGTCAATCAAATGACATAACCGTGAACTCATAATGTCCATATCTTGAAGAAAATCTTTGTCTTGGGTATGTCCTCTGTCTTGATTCTTAGCGGTGATATCGACCTAAGGTCGATCTTGGAGAATACTCCTGCTCCTCTTAGTTGATCGAATAGATCATCTATCCGGTAGTAAGGATATTTATTCTTTATCGTCACTTCATTAAGTGCGCGATAGTCTATACACATCCGGAAGCTTCTATCTTTCTTCTTAACGAACAGAACCGGTGCTCCCCAAGGTGACGAGCTTGGTCTGATGAATCCTTTTCCCAAAACTCCTCAATTTGCTTTTTCATCTCCACCAACTCTTGGTGGACATCCGTCTGGTCTCTTAAGCTATTAGTGCGGTTCACGGCACTAAATCAATTCTGAATTCTATGTCTCATGCGGTGGCATTCTGGTAATTCCTCGGGAAAAACATCTGGGTATTCATCGACCCTTTGGTACATCCTCAGATCTTGTTGTCTCCAGTTGTTTACCAACATCATCCTCCTCGAATCGCCTTAGCTTGAAATTCCACTTTCACGCCATCGGGGCTCTCAAGCGTCGACTCTTCGTCCACAATCTATCTGACCTTATGTTTGGATAGCCAATCCATTCGATATAACATCCGGGGTTTGGGTATCTAGTATAATAAGGTTAAGCTAGAACTCTACTCCTTTTATTAGTAGTTTAACTCGAACATCCGACCTTGGAGCGGAGTTACGATCCGAGATTGAACTAGGAGTGTACTTTTAAGGTTAACCATGCCCAAATCATTTGTCACAGCAAAATCTCGAAAGCGAGCGAATCGAAGCTCTGAATCGAATATCTTGTAGCTGGCCTTGAGTTGACTAGGAACTTACCGATCACGGCGTCCGTAGCATCCTGAACTTCGTCTGCGGAGATATGGTTGATTCGCCTCTCGTGAAAGCTTTGTGGTGTAGCTCCGGCTTGGCGGGTCCTCGGCTTCCTCCTTGGGTGGGGTCTTAGTGGCGTGTTCCCAAGGTTAAAACGCGTCTTGGCGTCACGCCTCCTTTCTTGGGACACATATTGGCGAAATGTCCGGTCTCATTGCAATTGTAGCAGCGTCTCCCAGACATCTGCTGATTTCTACTACTCTGATTATTAACTCGACGAAGTGCGAGGGTTTGTCCATTGGTCTTGGCATTGGGGTTGGTGTCGACAATGTTCCCGGTGAAACACAGTGAGCTATTTGAGGTATCATCCTTGTTTCTGCCGCCATGGCGTCCTCCTCTTTGAGCCATGCGGCGTTTACGATTGTCGTCAAGTTCTTTGCGCTTGTCTTCGATATAGAGCGCCTTGTTTACCAATTCTTGGAAATCCGGAAAGTGTGGGTAATTAGTCCCACACAGAGACGATGTTGAGTCCTTTCATAAAGCGAGATTGCCTTGCTTTGTCAGTCGCCACGTCTTCTGGGGCGTAGCGTGCTAACTGAGTGAATTTATTCAGGTAATCGGCCACTGTCTGGCCTCCTTGCTTTAGCGCTCGGAATTCCTCCTTTTTCAGCTCCATAATACCCTCTGGCACATGGTATTGACGAAAGGCCATGGTGAACTCTTCCCATGTGATTTCTTGCGGGTTCTCTGCGATCTTGAAATTCTCCCACCATTACGGCATTGTTCCCTCAAGTTGGTGAGAGGCATAGAGTACCCTCTCGTTTCGCCGCCTTTGCGTTATATGCAATTTCCTTCGATGGTTCTCAACCAATAAATGCGCCTCTAACGGTGGCATTGCCCGAGAATGTGGTGATCGTGTCCTCATAAACTCGGACAACCTTGAATAGGGGCGTGGCCCATTGTTCCTGACTTTGATTGTTGGCGGTTGCTGGTGGTTGATCTGTTGTCTTTGTGGCCATCATAGTTTGCATTAATTAGTCTGCTTGCAAAAATGCCCTAAGTTACTGCATATCGACCGGCGGTCTTTGCTGCTGGGCGGGGCGTACTATTTTATTTGCCTCAGGCCGCGAACCACTGCCTCCTGCTCCGTTGTTGCGAGTGTTCACCATCTGCTGATTGCTTCGGTGGTTTAGAGATAAGGGGGAAAAGAATAGGCAAGTATAGGAACTTATGCGGGGAAACAGGTGTAACTTAAAAAAAACTTAAGCAAACAATTACTAACTTGGTATGGTTGCTTATCCAAGCCTAAAAGCTACGCAACACATAATCGCACACTCAAAGAAACAAGAAAACCAAATTAACCTAAACACACAATAATCTACCGTCTAAGAGGGTAACATTGCTATCTTAGGCAGACGCGACTCTCACATGAGTCTCAGCGGCTACAAAAGCCTTGGTCCTTCCACCACGGAACACTTCATCGATCCACTTTTCTTGAGTTTGGCGATTCTGTCGCCACGATCTTGAGGATTGTACAGCGACACCCAGCACTTTCTCCTTAAGTGTGAAACAACGATATCTATTTGGAACAACTCAGATAAGATCTTCATTTAAACAAGAGAAAAGATAGAAATTTTTCAGCAAGGTGAAAAGAATAGAAGAATAAGACAAGTCAAGAACATATCATTCTTTCAAGTTAAAATTTTCTTTTAGAAAATAATTTTGAAGTTCCTAAAGAACGGCTAGTCTATCAAGGGTCAAGTCCTACAGTCAGTATGGCTCTGATACCATCCCTGTCGTGCCCAAATTTCCATGGATTCGGACACTCTGTATATTCGTGCAGTCGAGGATCACGCTTTGTACACACAGGATAAGCAGGTTGAAGTACCACAATCATACACAGCGGAATAAGTAATAAAGTACTTCAAGCATAATATAATCGAGTTACATGACCTTATGGTCACCTTACAATAATTCGCCACGCAGGGCGATAAATATCAAAGTAGCACAAGTTTATCAGCGGAAGCAAAAGCGAATTAAAGAACCCTTCATAACCACAGGCTACTGAGTGCGGCTCAACCCCTATTCCTCCTGGCCTTCGTTGAATTCCTCCTCCCAAGCTGGCACAGCTTCATCTTCTGAGGTTTTTGTCGATGCAAGGGTGAGTATACAACATACTCAACAAGTCATGCACAATGCGGTTCTATTACTACATGCATGGCTTATTCCAAAGGAAAGGCTTAATTGGTTATTTTGCATAAAGCAGTATTTCTTTTAAATAGGTAATCCTATTAGATTAAAAGCGGTAAAACCAATATTATCAATAATTAATTTCTCAATTCTTTTTCCAAGAGGTTTGGCACACAGCCCTAATTTCATTCACATGACTTTTTGGCACCTGACCACCCATTCCACATTTTATTTTTGGAAATCTACCCCTTATTTGTAATCACCGAGCAATGTCAATGCCGTGGACACGGCTATTCAATAGATTCACACACACACTCTGCAGAGGTTGTACACTTTACCCACAGGATCTGATCGCTCACCACAGGTGATTGATTGCAACAAAGTCTTTCGAGACTAACATTTGACCGATGAACCCCTCAGTTACTTCCTTCTAACACTCCCTCACACAGTCGAAGTTTAGGCAGGGCAAGTATCGTTGAATGGAGTACCAAGCCGTATACCAGTGCGCTTCCTCTGATTACCTTTGGTGTGCCTTTGTCACCCCGAGGTTTCAAAGGAAAGAGGTTAGAAACCTACTTAACTAGGTCCGTCCCATCTGGGACAAGTGGTTGTACACTAACTCGGCTCAAAGGCTCGCAAGGTTAAGTCCTTAAGCGTCCCGGGCAAGACAACCATAATTCTCGGCACCTGACCATTCATTCTTTCATACAACCCGTTGCCACACAGCCCACGAGCACAAAGCCTTCTGCCACTTGCCCGGTCCAAATCCTTTCCCACCGGGGTTTGCATTTATGCAACACATGCCAATGCACACATTATTTCATGAACAGCACCACACAAGCTCTTGTTCTAATTCCATCATATGGCATCATCGCACTTTTACAAAATCGTTCCATAATTGTTTAGGCAATATTCATTTGCTATGGAAATTCATTCATCATATAAGCGGGTTAAGCTACTACTCACGGTCTAGCCTCCGTGTTGGCATCATATTAATATCAACATATTAAACATCTTAGGGTGGACAAGGTATTCAGGGCATATCTGACATTAACAAGGTGGCATAATCCAATTGGTATTTTAGCTACATTTCCCACAATAAGCAATATCATTTTTAATCAATATAGCATGCGTAAATTGAATCAAAATATATTTTTGAAATCTAGGGGCAACATGGTCAAAGCATGACTTGCCTTCGAAGAAGAGTTGATTCTGGTCGAGGGTCTGCGACGGGTCTTCAAATTCTCCCTCGACGAAACCCGGCGACTCGGAGTCTAATCGGTACAAGCAAACACACAATAAATATATATTACAGACAGCAAACAATTCACTAAAATCAAATAAAAATCACCAATAAATAGTTCACATTTTTACAAATTTTTGGGCACTGGAATCACCCAAATCCGAGTTAAAATGCAAAAGTTACAGCCTTTACAAGTTTGCTGAAATTCAAATAAATGAATAACCGAATTAATCCTTTTATTTTTATACTGAAAATCCGGATTAATTCCACCGGCGACACGTGTCGGCACCAGGGGCCTCCACGTCGCCCTCGGTCACTGACAAGTGGGCCCCGGATGACGTCGGTGGCGTCGGCCTGGTCGAGGTCATCACTGCGACATGTGGGCCCCACGGAGCAGTGCTTAACCGTCGGCCCGACCGTGGCGCGACCACGACCCTTGATCCAAGATCGGGCGGGCTTCATCAAGCGCGACAGCTGCGGTGGCGTGGGCGCATATATCTGATCGGATGAAAATCCGGCGGCCGCCGATACCGGCGCGAACACTATTGCCAAGCCTCGTGGCCTCCTCGCTGCGGCCGGATGGAGATCAGCGGTGCGGGGTGCGGGCTGTTCTCGGTGGCGAAACGCACGTGGCGCAATCCGAGCCGCACATCTCGCATCAGCGGCTAACTACAAATAGGATACGTGGCGAGATCACGGTAGTAGATCTACAAATCGGCGAGCATTATCAAGCGAAGTCGCTATGGCAATGTGGGCGTGCGTGCGGTGGATGGAGATCCAGCGGCGGCCGATACTCGGCGATTCATCGCACACAAGCCTCGTGGCTACACCGAGCCTTACGATCAAGATCCTACGGACAAGATCTATCGAGGCTATTTGACTCAAGCGCTTCTGAGAGGGTGGGCGTGGCGATACCTCGATCGTGCGATGAAGATCCGACGGTGGAGGTGAGTGCGAAGGTTGAAGGAAGCGCGGTGGTGCTCGGCGGAGTTGAAGAAGATGAAGTGGCTTGGCGTTCTGGCGTCTCGGGCGGAAAAGTAACTCCGCAGACGCGGGCGCGCAGAGAACTTCGGCGAGGTCTTGGCGGCGACGGAACGGCGGGCGGCGATGAAACGCAAGGAAAAAAGAGGCGGAGAAGAGTGTGAACTACGGCGAGCGAGTGGAAGAGCTACGGAGGACAGCGAGCTTGAGAGAAGTGGCAAATGGAGCGGAAGGAAGTTACGCCGCATACGGGTACTTCATCTGCGGACAAGCCTCGGAGAGCGCAAAATCAACGACACGATCTTGACCCCTCTCGGCGACGGCGGTGCCACAAGCGACACTCCCGAGGTCGTCCGGTCACATCGGCCGTCCGTCGCGATCAACGGCGAGATTAATCCTCCGCCTGACGAAATCGATATTGAAGCGTCCGTCCGATCGAGATCCGACGGTGGAGAGCAGGCGGCGATTAGGGTTTTCCGGGCGAGCACAGTGTTGGGCCGGCCCAACACTGTAGCTAGCCATTTTCCCAGATTTTAGCAATAAAAACAATTCCAGTAATTCAAAGTAATTATTTGGGGCACTAAAAATACCCGAAAAATTCTAGAAAAATTCTAGAAAATATTTCAGAGCATTTTGAGCCTAAATAAAATACTTGTTTCAATTTTTGATAAATACCTTTTTTTGATATTAATTAATCAAGAGAAGGATAGTTCAAATAAATGTTAATTAAATCCAATAAATCCTCAAAAATTCAGAGAAATCCAATTAAATGCAATTAAATGCAAATAAAGGTTTAGTAATTCATAAAAATTCAAATAACTCCAAAAATTTAAATTCGGCCAAATTTCGGGACGTTACACTACACCTGCTTGATCGAGGTCGGGGGCGCCATCTTCTCGATCGCCTCGATCTTCTCCGGGTTCGGGCCGACCCCCGAGCCCCCGATCATGTAGCCAAGCACCTTCCCCGATGCCACACCGAACACACACTTCTCGGGATTGAGCTTGATCTTGTGCCTGTTCAGGATGGCGAAGGTTTCCTCAAGGTCGCGAACGTGGTCGCCCTCGGAGGGGCTCTTGACGATGATGTCGTCCACGTAGACCTCAAGGTTTCGCCCAATCTGAGGTTCGAATGTCTTGGTCATCGACGCTGAACGTGGCCCCGCATTCGCGGACTAAAGCGACATGGTCGTATAGCAATAGGTACCAAACGGTGTGATGAAGGATGTCTTGTTCTCGTCATCGACCGCCAGCTTGATCTGGTGGTATCCCGAGTAAGCTTCCAAGAAGCTCAGCATCTTGGAATTTGCGGTGGAGTCGACGATCTGGTCGATGCGCGGAAGCCGGAAGTTGTCCTTCGGGCAAGCCGAGTTCAACCCCGTATGGTCGACGCACATTCTCCACTTTCCTCCTTTCTTCTGCACGATGACCGGGTTGGCCAGCCACTCGGAGTAGTCAATCTCACGGATGAAACCGGCCTTCAAGATCTTGTCAAGGTTCTCCTTGATGACCGCGACCTTCTCCGGGGAGAAGCGACGCAGCTTCTGGCGCACAGGTCGAGAGCCGGGTCTCACCTGCAACTTGTGCTCGATCACCTCCTCGAAACACGGCATGTCCGCAGTTCCTGCTTAATATACCCTTGTTGGCACGAAGGAAGGTGACGAACTCGAGTTCCTATTTGGAACTTAGCTCGGCTGAGACGTGGATGCACTTGGTCGGGTCGCCCTCCTCGAGCGGCACGGCCTTCGTCGCCCCACTGGGCTGGATCGCCGCCTTCTGGCGGGCATTCTTCGCCGCCGCCGACCACTGGGCAAAGACGCTGCCTTGCAAGAGCCAAGGCCTTGGTCTCACATCCATGTGATGCCTGCAGATCGCCTCGCACGGTAATGTTGCCGTTGGGGCCAGGCAGCTTCATACAACGATGGCCATAATGGTTGGCCGCCATAAACTTGACCAAGGCAGGCCGCCCGAGGATGGCGTTGTACGGGAGGTCTCCCTCGACCACCTCGAAGGTGACCAGCTCGGTGCGGAAGTTGTCCGAGTTGCCGAAGGTAACGGGCAAGACCACCTGCCCTAGGGGGATGGTCGAGCTCCCGGGTACGATCCTGAAGAAGGGTATGGCGATGTTCTTGACCTTCGACCGGGGAATCTGCATCCGGTCAAGCGCTCCTACCTGCAGCAAGTTAAGAGAGCTGCCGCCGTCGACCATGACGCGCCCGACCGCGGTATTGCTGATGGTCGGGGTCACGACCAAGGCGGTCTTCAGGTCTCGGGCCATACCTTGGAGAGCGTCTTCTGGAGAGAAGGTGATGGTGGCCCCAGCCCACTTGTATGGCTACTCGATGGGCTTCCTAGCGGCGACCTGGTAGATGGCTCGCGCGGCGGCCTTGACCTCGCGCCTGGACTGGTAAGCTGACGAGCCGCCGAAGATGACATCGATCCGGCGCTCGCCCTGCTGGAACTCCAAATCGAGGTCGTCGTGCTCCGTGCCGGCGTTCACCCTGTCTGGTTGGTCGTCATCCTTCGGGAGCACGGGCATCTCATCTCGCCCGTCATAGAAGGCCTCCAGCTTGCTCTGCCAAGCCCTGCAGGCCCGCAGGTCGTGGCCGGCCGCCCTATGAAACAGGCAGAACTTTGCCTCGTCATATCCCGGGCGCCCTCGGCCCGCTGCCGAAAGCATCGACACCATTGGGCTCGGTCGTCGGCCCTCTGGCGGGGCTTTCAAGGCTGGCGAGGTCGAGGCCGACCTTGGCGAGGTTTGGATCCCTCTCGAGCTTGATCTCGGACCTCAAGGACCTCGCGCTGGCCATCTGCCGAAATGATCACTCGCGGCATACCTCCGCCGCCCCTGCGATCGCGCTTCCGCTTCTTGGAGGCGGCGCCGTGGTCGGCACCCTTGGAGTTGGACGGGCCGGCCTCTTTGGGACCTAGACCAAGCTTACCTTGATCGTAGTCGCGTTTCCAGCAGACTGCGTCATCCGCATCCGCGTGCACTGCCCGCCATATGGAATAGCTTTGTTGACGCCGAGGCGTGAGGTGATCTCTGTGTCTTGGTGAGGCACCGATCGCGGACTCCGAACTTGAAGGCTTTGATGGCGGCCTCGTCAGAGATGCTCGGGATCGTTCCTCGTAAGGATGAATCATCGCACAAAGTCGCGGAGCGGCTCGCCTTGCCCTCGATGACGCGGTCGTGTCTTTCACCTCCCGCCGCCAGAATAACTCTCGGTTGGAGCGGAGGGCGCTCTGGATTTGGCGCCACGACCTGAAGGAACCAGGCTTCTGGTTAAAGAGCTAGGTTCGCGCGGCACCGTCCAGGATGGTCGGGAGGTAATTGGCCATGACAAGCTCGTCGCCCCCGGCCGCCAGGATAGCGGTCGAGTAGATAGACAAGAATTCATCGGGTTCTGGTCCCGCAAAAACGCCGTCATCGGGCTTGAACCGAAGCCACCGCCGCCGCGCAGCCGCCGGAATACGCCACGCAGCCATAGGCCGGGACAGGTGCGCGCCGGGTGTGGTCGTCACCGGCAAGGTCCCCGCTGCTGCCGGATTCGGAGTCGAGGCTGCCTCGGTGGCCCGACCTTCGGTGGGAACGACCATGATGCCGGGCACGGGAATCACCTGGTAGGTAACGCAAGCGGTCCTGGACCCTACGGCGCCTGGGCGGAACGTCTGGGGAGAGGCCCGCAGACCTGCTGCCGGTCGACTCGGAGTCTGTGTGGCTTGGCTCGGGCCTGACCCTGCTTGGTACGGTGCCCGCAGGACGGCGGCGCGGCTGCGTCAAAGCCTCGTCCCGGGCCCGCTGCTGGTGAGAGGGCGCCTCCTGCGCAGGAGGCGTCCGAAGGGCGCGCGGGCGACGGCGTGACGAGTTGTCATCACTTTTGTGGGAGCAGTCCCCAGTCTTGACTTGGTCTGCTGGAGTATGACCTCGGTCGCAGCTCGACGAGTTCTTCGGCTAGGGCTCGCCAAAGAGCTCCGACCTCGCCCTATCGGGATCGGCCATGACCGGCGATAAGCCAGGCGCTCCCGAGAGAGGGAGCCCGGCGGCCGTAAGACGCCCCGCCTTCTCCTGGTCCTCACGGAGGGCGGTTATGGCAGTTGATGGCAACATGCACCATCCGTGGCGTCTTGAGGGTCTGCGGATCACGATCATCCGCATCTCTCCGTGCCATGACCGCCCGCCATCGTAACGCGTCGCCGAGTTCGGCGTGGCGGTGGCGAAACGGGACGCGGAGTCGGAGTCCGCGCCAATCCACGCCGAGGAAAGTCCGCGGTGAAGTCGCCATGCTCCCGTGATCTTGATGTCGTTCTGCGAATGAGCGAAGCAATCGCCCCACGGGCGCCACCGTCGACGATCGGGATCGCCAACCGCAAGAAATGAGATGAGGTTAGTTTGATCGGGATCGGCTGCGCGCTTCGAACGGAGGAATGGGGTAGACGTGACGACAGTCGGAGCAAGACGACAACGAGCGTGAGGCCGGTATTTATACTGGTTCGAGCCCCTGTGGAGGTAATAGCTCTACTCCAGTCGCCTTGCGGCAGTATGCTTAGCTATTTCTGAGTACAGGGATGTGTATACAGCTCAAGTTCAACAATGGCTACGTCTAAGCTCGAGCTATAGCGTGTTGTGTGTTGTCCTCCGAGAGACTGCGCATCCTTGGTCTTATACCTCCTCTGCACGCAACGGATGGGAGAGATTCCCGGGAAGTGGCCTTCATGCACGTTGAGAGCTGACGGTAACTGCTCCGGACTTGATGCACGCGCCTGCTTCATCCCCACGACTCGCGTTTTGGCAACCGCCGGTCAAATGCACGATCCGAAATCCGAGGGTGGACTACGGCTTCAAACGAGAGCCGACCCGAGCTCGAGGTCGTGCGGGGCCGTGCTCGGGTCCAGCGCGCTCTAGGTCGAGCGTCTCGGCATACGCCCAGGTAGTGATCGAGGCCTCCCGAGCTTGGGAGGTCCGTTGACCGGTGTCTTGCGGCGGTCAAGGGACGCCCACTCTCCACGTCCCTTGCGCCGCCATACCGCTGCAGTGCACCGAAGGAAGGAGGCAGGTGCGCACCTTCCCAACGGAGCGCAGTCCGTGTGTCTACTAACCCAGCATGGGATACACAGGAACCTGTCAATCATCAAGACCAAAGACCGGGACTCCCGGACGTAGCATCCCTACCTCTTTTCTCTAAATTCCCGTGTAACCTACCTCCTCCGTCTATATAAGGGGAGGTAGGGGCCCTCAGGGAAGGGGGATCGATTCGGTTCAAGCCTTCCAACTTGAAAAACACATCCAACCTCTGTCAAGTAAAACCCATAGACAAACACTCCCGAGTCCCCTCACTCGGACGAGGGCTCAGGGCCTGTCCTGAGTCCTCACTTGTAATCCCGAGCAGCACTAACTTGATCCCGGGTAATACAAGCCACCACAAACCGGACGAGGGACATTCAAATTAACCAAGATACATCTTGGACTCCGTAGTCGACCATTCAGGAGAGGGAGCGCGCGACCCCTATACTTACAAATTTACTTGCCGGTTATACGAAACACCGACACCAGTTAACTTAATCATACTGATTCAAATAATTCTTTCATAATCAAAGCAATATGCATCAACAACTTTAGCATTCAACATCAAACCTTAAATACAACATTTAGGCGTAATGCAATGATACCCATACTCCTTCTACTGTGCATCAGAGTGTGTCAAGTTTTAAGTTAATTAACCAATCTAGTCCAGATTTTATGGTTATTGCCCTAAGGCCAAATTTTAACGAGTAGATACCTATGCCATGTTTCTACTTTTCCAAGTCAACATTTTAGTTTACTCTAGAGTAAATTACTAAACTCACATGCCACGGACCTAAAGCCCGCTTTGATACCAACTGTAACACCACGGCACCCCACGTACCCTGAATGTTACACCCTCAAGCACCAACATTACAAAACACTATGAAATGCTAGTAAAGCAAGCTAACATACTAGTAGGTTTGCCGAACTTAACTAAAAATTTCGGCAGCACCTCCTCTAAAACTCGAACATCCACTCACAGATAAAAGAACAATTAACATGCATGTAGCAATTCATGACATCTAACTAGCTAACATAACCAAATAAGCATATGACATGGAAGAGCAAGTACCACATATAACAACCATAGTATCATTCATTATGACGGGAGCAAAACAAAGTGATAACCACATAGTGAATTACATGAACCATTTAAGATACATGAGTTCAACCAAACATAAGAGAAATATATTACAACGACTCTAACTACATGGATGATTAGTGTGAGTGAAGTGGTGCTAAACCCCTTTCCTATATGCCGCTCTCCATGCACCTAAAAAAATTAAATAAACAAGCGTGAGTCCAAAACTCAGCAAAGTGTATCATATCAAAACATGTAAACGCGTAATAGTAAGTCAAGATATATTGAACATTGAATGATAATCTCACAAGAATATAAACCTCTTGATAATTACATAAGAATACAAACACACCAGAACAACATCATAACATGACATTACTTTCCCCTTTTTAATCGTGCAATGCAACGTGACATTAATTTATCTTTACCCATGCAATGCAACATGCATGCCCTTAATGTCCATCTCATAGCATATACCGGTATTGTTGGGTGCCCACCTGTCGGTGTGCACCCTCTCATTCCCATCCATCCCATGGAGGGGCCTACTCTTACTGTCTCGCTCCCATCCATCATTGTGAATAGAACTACGAGGTAGGACTTTCGTGCTCACTACAGGTGAGCACAGAGGCCCGCATCTACATGGGTCACATCTTCCATCATGAATGCACATATGCTATTGATATACAATTTTATTTTCATTATTCATTTGCCATGAAGCACATTGTCAAATGACCATTCACAATATTAATCCATTCTCATCTTCACAGGAATGGAGTGCAAATTATGCCAATGCAAATAATGCATAAACTTAGCACTTACCTCATCATCATCATCGTACTCAGAGACATACTCTTGTACCCATACACTAAGCATTTTCTCATCCTAATCAATTCATAATTATCATCATAATCAAAATCATAAAGCACAATATGCCATAAATCCTTTTAGCATACTATCCACATGATACAGTTGCTTTTACCGCAAGGAGTGGGGTGGCGTGAGGATGAAGCCACCCCCGAAGTTACACCACCTGAAAATAACATTTGCACACTCATTTTCAAAAACTAAATAGCTCACAACATCTCATAGCTCATCTACGCTCTATTTCGAAAACAGCCCCAAATCCTAGCTAAAGGAAATCCGGACAGCAGGCATAGAAATGAGCATATCTCCCAAATGGCTAAACCAAAAATTGAGTTCTTGTGTTCTAAATTACCACAAGAGGATAACCTACATTTATCATACATCCATTAATTCAGGAGATGCATAAATAATTCCCAGATCAGATATGAACAAAGGTTATATGCATTGACAGTAGTTCTGAACAGTCTGTACTAAAATTAGCATAACTTTTAATTGACTAAGCAAAAACTTGCATTCTTCGGCTCCAAATGACCATAAGAGGATAATATACAATTATTATATAGCCATTAATTCAGAAAATGCATAAAAAATTCTCAGATCAGAGATGAACAGAGGTTATATGCATTGACAGTAGTTCTGAACAGTCTGTACTAAAATGAGCATAACTTTTAATTGGCTAAGCAAAAACTTGCATTATTGGGCTCCAAATGACCACAAGAGGATAATCTACAATTACCATACATCCATTCATTCAGGAGATGCATAAAAAAGTCCTCAAATGGCACTCTAAATCTCAGTCTAAAATCTGTACCTTCAGCAGCTTCAGATTTCAGGACAGCAAACTTCAAAATAGCATAACTATTGATTCTTGAATCAAAATAAAGCAAACAAGG
The DNA here is from genome assembly GCA_036346375.1 of Guadua angustifolia. Taxonomy (NCBI): domain Eukaryota; kingdom Viridiplantae; phylum Streptophyta; class Magnoliopsida; order Poales; family Poaceae; genus Guadua; species Guadua angustifolia. The sequence goes on along the minus strand of CM070511.1, from coordinate 6,945,012 downwards.
ACATTTTCTTAATCTACAGGAAATTTCCTAACTTTCTCCAGCTAATACAAATTTCTAATTCAATCTGCATCTAGCTTTAAACAGCAGTTCAACATTTCAGCTACTAACACAAGCATCATCAGTATAGCCAGCACTAAAATGACCATATCTTTTGATTGGCTGAATGAAATTTAGTGTTCTTGGTCTCAGATTAAAGGGGAAACAACGAGCTATAACTTACTCTACAGCCAAATATTCAGAAAATACTTTTAACAAGCTCGAAAAATAGCCCAAACAGCAGGAACAGTACAACCCGAAAACTAAAATTTTCCCTCCAAAACCTAGAACCACTTTTTCCCTCCAAAATCCCCAAATCTATGAACCCTAGAGCACCCAAAAACCAGAAACTCCCTCCCTAAGAGCAGCACACAAAACCTAGAAGCCAAAAACCCTCACGTCCATTGCTTACCAAAAAGAAAAGGAGGAAGCTGTTGCTGCCTCTGTAGGGAGGAGGAGGCCGGCTTGGGGAAGCTCCAAGGGGGAAGAAGGGCGCCAAGGGAGGGGCTTGCTTCAGGAGAAGGAGATTTGGAGAGGAGCGGAGCCCAAGAAGGAGGAGGGAAGGGAAAAAAAGAAAGGGGTTGGGGAAAAAAGAAATTCACCCGCGACTAGAATAAAAAATTCATCTGTGACATTTCATTTCATCAACGACATTACAATAACCGACTAGAGGGGGGTGAATAGGAGATTTCCAAATTTTTAACCTTAATTTCAATTAATCAAATTTCTAAACTAGAATTGCAATAATGGAAATGTTACTACTAAAACTTTTAGTGATTACAATTTTCTAGCAAGTTAACAATGAATAATTAAGAATCCTAGATCAAGAATACTTAAATTTGTTAGGGTAAAGCGTAGAGCACAAATGTAACAAACTGCACGACAAAGAAAAGAGAGACTCAAAATTTATCCTGTGGTCTCGGAGACTTGCCAATCTCCCCTAATCCACGTTGAGGTAGCTTGAAATCCTTCAAGCCGACTCCACCTGCTTGAGCCTTCCTCGATCACTCGTGATAGTTCTTCCCCACTCCGGGTAGGCGAGCTCCTTGCCTTCACAATCGATCGGGTCTTCACACAAACTTCATTGAGAAGATCACCGATGCACAACCTCCTCCAAGCCGTCTAAGAGGCGGCAACCTCCAAGAGAATAGAGTAATGACGCTCACTTGAGGATGAAACAAGTATCTAATGGCTCAAAATGATGCGCACAGTGGCCCGATCTTCCGATAGGTGGAGGTAAGTCGATTGGTGGAGACTCGACGTTGACGATCCGGCTTCCGATCAGAACCGATCCGAACCCTGCAATCGCTACACCACGGCTCCGTTGGTTATCAACCACGCACAAACACAGTTGACCTCGCCAAGAAGGCTTATCCCTGGATGCGAATCGAGAACACAAGTAAGAACATAGAAGAAGCAATCCGAAATTATGAAATATATTAAGCACACGAGTTGGGGTTCCACAAACCGATGATCGGCGAAAACTGACAGAGTGTCTAGTTGAAATCTAAGCAAAACCCGCAGCCTAAAGCGACGGCTACAGAATATATGATAGGGGGCGTGAGGGGGAAACCCTAGGGTTGTGTGCGGTTGGAAGGGGCGCACACCACCTGGGCTTGGCCCACACATGCTTACAAGGCCCAAAACAATGATTTTGTGCATTGTTTTGATGATTCTAGCCAACTCATGACAAATTTGGAGCTAGAACCAGATCCATTGGAAAGATCTCATCGTTATCTTTCTAACAAGCACAAGAACTCCTCCATTGGACTTCGTATGAGAAAGTTATGACTTGGACTCCGGATTGATTTGGCATTCTTCTCCCATGTTCCTAAGCAATAAAACATCACAAATATTTAGTAGCATCCCATCCTCAATAATATTATTATGATGAATAGCGAGAAACAAGCTCACCTCATGATTTAATTGACATGCACGAGCTCTTGTCATAGGACCATGATGTATGCGTGTATCCAAAGGAGTGATGTCCTCATCATCCTCCCCCTCTTGAATTGGAGTCGTCCTCGACTCAAGCTCATCCTCTTCTCCCACGTACGGCTTTAAATCTGAAACATTAAATGTGGGACTAACCCCAAAGTCTGCAGGCAACTCAAGTTTATATGTATTATCATTAATCTTTTCAAGTATTTTAAAAGGACCATCAGCTCGAGGCATTAATTTGGACTTTCTCAATCCTGGAAACCTATCTTTTCTCAAATGCAACCAAACAAGATCACCTGGTTTAAAGGATAAATGTTTCCTACCCTGGCCACCAGCAAGTCTATACTTTTCAGTCATCTTTTCTATATTTTCCTTAGTTGTTTCATGCATTTTTAAAATGAATTCAGCACGCTTCTTTGCATCTAAATTTACCTTTTCAGAAGTAGGCAAGGGCAAAAGGTCAATTGGAGCATAAGGATTAAACCCATACACTACCTGAAATGGACTTACCTTGGTAGTGGAGTTGCCGGTGTTTCGTACAACCGGTAAGTAAATTTGTAAGTATAGGGGTCGCGCGCTCCCTCTCCTTGAATGGTTAGACGAAGGGAGCCCAAGATGTATACTGGTTCGGGCAGAATATCCCTACGTCTAGTTCGTGTGGTGGTTTTGTATTGATCGGGGTGTAGCGGACTACAGGGTTACAAGCGGGGGCTAAGGACAAACCCTTAGTGTTCGTCCGAGTGGAGACTCCCGGGGAGTTCGTCTGGGTTGGATGGTTCGGATGTGGATGCGAATGAATGAGAGGATGCCGTGAATGCTCGATGCCCTTCCCTGAGGGCCCTGCCTCCCTTTATATAGGTGGAGGGGGCAGGTTACACGGGAGTTTTGGAGAAAAAAGGTAGGGGTATGCTACGCCTAGGAGTTCCTGGTCTTCGGTCTTGATGATTGACAGGTCCCCGTTGCCCCATACCGGGTTGGTAGACACAACGGACGGCGCCCCGTTGGGAAGGTGCGCACCTGCCCTCTGTGCGCCTGTCAGACAGTGACGCCGTTACGCCGCGTTCTCGGCGTCGCATTGGGAGCGAGCGCGCCTCCCTGTTGCGCCTGAAGGGACGGATGCCTGACCTCGGGTGGCCCCCTAGCCACCCTGGGAAGGAGCCACCAGCCCCAGCATAGCCGTCGTGTTCGCGGGGCAGGCGACCAGCTTGGGCCGACTGTTGACGTGGTGGAGGTCGTAGAGCCAAAGCTCGTTGGGGCCCCGGCTTAAGTCCAGGTCGGAGCCTGCGGGGCGTTGGACCCGGGTCTGGGTCGGAGCCTGCGGGGGCGCCTGACCCGAGGCCAGGCTGGATTCGTCTCGATGGGCTTGCCCAAGGCCGGGGATCCTTCGTGACCCGACGATGCCCTTGACCAGATCGCGGCCTAGAACAGTCCATTTGGTGCTCCGTATTGCCCCCAATCCAACTGCTACGTCCGTACGGTAGAGAGAGAGACGATCTTGAAAATAGATGTATGCTTTGCTGTGGGGTACCCCTGGTACGTGTATTCGTCAGGAGTGTACCGATCGATTGTAAGCAAACTCAACGTGTGGTAGACACTCTTCCCATAGCTTCAAATTCTTCTTTAAAACAGTCCGCAATATGGTGGATAATGTGCAATTAACGACCTCTGTTTGGCCGTCAGTTTGGGGATGACATGTAGTAGAGAATAGCAATTTCGTCCCCAATTTGTTCCAAAGTGATCTCCAAAAATGGCTCAAAAACTTTGCATCACGATCTAAGACAATAGTATTAGGCACTCCATGAAGGCGAACGATTTCCTTGAAAAATAAATCAGGTATGTTTGTAGCATCATCGCTCTTGTGACAAGGTATAAAATGTGCCATTTTAGAAAAACGATCCACAACTACAAATATGCTATCCCTCCCGCTCTTTGTCCTAGGTAAACCTAAAACAAAATCCATAGAAATATCCTCCCAAGGTGTACTAGGAATAGGAAGAGGCACATAAAGACCATGTGGATTTAAACGAGACTTAGCTTTATTGCAAGTAGTGCAGCGTGACACATAGCGCTCGACATCGCGTCTCATCTTTGGCCAAAAGAAGTGGCTAGCCAGTACATCTTCAGTCTTCTTTGCTCCAAAATGTGCCATCAAACCTCCTCCATGCGCCTCCTGCAACAACAAAAGACGAACAGAGCTAGCTGGAATACATAGCTTGTTAGCACGATAGAGCAAACCATCATTTAGAACATATTTATTCCATGTTTTCCCTTCTTTACAATGTTCATGCATTTCTTTAAAATCCAAATCAATAGCATATAAATCCTTAATCGTCTCTAAACCAAAAATCTTGTGATCAAGTTGAGATAACATGGTGTAACGTCTAGAAAGTGCATCAGCAATCACATTGTCCTTTCCTTGCTTATGTTTTATGATGTATGGAAATGACTCAATATATTCTACCCATTTAGCATGTCATTTATTCAATTTAGCTTAACTTCTAATATGTTTCAGTGATTCATGATCAGAATGTATAACAAATTCTTTAGGCCATAGATAATGTTGCCAAGTTTCAAGCACACGCACTAAAGCATACAATTCTTTATCATAGGTAGAATAATTCAAACTTGGACTACTTAATTTCTCACTGAAATAAGCAACTGGTTTACTTTCTTGAATTAGCACACCTCCTATTCCAATCCCACTAGCATCACATTCTATCTCAAAAGTCTTACCGAAATCGGGGAGTTGGAGCAATGGAGCGTGGCTGAGCTTTTCTTTTAACAACTTGAATGCCTTTTCTTGTGCCGGTCCCCATGTGAAAGCTACTCCTTTCTTTGTCAATTCATTCAGCGGGGCGGCTATGGTGTTGAAATCCCGAACAAAACGCCGATAGAATCCTCCAAGACCATGAAAGCTTCTCACTTGGGTGACAGTCTAAGGGGTTGGCCAGCTCTTTATGGCTTCAATTTTTGCTTTGTCCACTTCAATTCCCTGTGGGGTAACAACATAGCCAAGAAAAGAGACTCGATTGGTGCAAAAAGCACACTTCTCAAGGTTACCAAACAAACGTGCATCTCTCAAAGCATTAAAAACAGCACGCAATTGGTCCACATGTTCTTCATGAGACTTGCTATATATCAAGATATCATCAAAGTAGACCACCACAAATTTACCAATGCAAGCACGTAAGACTTCGTTCATCAAATGCATGAAAGTGTTAGGTGCGTTAGTTAATCCAAAAGGCATGACTAACCACTCATATAAGCCGAACTTAGTCTTAAATGCTGTTTTCCACTCATCGCCCAATTTCATCCTAATTTGGTGGTATCCACTACGCAAGTCAATCTTTGAGAAAATAATAGAACCACTCAATTCATCAAGCATGTCATCTAATCTAGGGATAGGATGATGATACCTTATTGTAATATTATTAATGGCTCTGCAATCCACACACATACGCCAACTACCGTCTTTCTTAGGAACTAAAAGAACAGGAATGGCACATGGACTAAGGCTTTGTCCTACGTACCCTCGGTCCAAAAGCTCTTGGACTTATCGCTGAATTTTCTTAGTCTCCTCCGGATTTGTCCTATATGCAGCACGGTTTGGCAAAGTCGCTCCCGGGATCAAGTCGATTTGGTGCTCAATATCTCGAATAGGTGGCAGCCCCGGGGGTATCTCAGCGGGAACACATCCTCATACTCCTGCAAAAGGTTAGTGACAAGCAGGAGGCAAAGAGCTAGACATATCATGAAATGAAAATAAAGCTTCTTTGCATATCAAAGCATAGCATGGTGCATCATTCTCATTAATTTCAGCAAGATCAGATTTTGTAGCAAGATCAGATTTTGTAGCAAGCATAACACCACCCTTCAATTTAATTCCCTCGGACCTAGAACTAGGTTCTTTCTTGTCTTTCTTAGGTGGGAAAACATTTTTAGCCACTTGCTGATTTTCAGATTCTAGCGCACTCTCCTTTCTCTCATTTTTAGCTCTCTCTTTGTCACATTGCACAATTTCAGCAGGAGTCATAGGAAGCAAAGTGATTTTCTTCCCCCCTTGTGCATAAGAGTGTATTTGTTACTTCTACCGTGATGAATTGCATCAGTATCAAATTCCCATGGACGGCCTAACAAAAGGGAACATGCTAGCATAGGCACTACATCAAAATCAGCAAAATCATGGTATGTTCCAATGGAAAATTGCACTCTCAGCTTTGTGTTACCTTCACCTTACCATTGTTATTGAACCATTGAATATGGTAGGGATGAGGGTGTGCACGCAGGGCAAGCAAAGCTTCTCCACCAGATCTGAACTCACCAAGTTATTACAGCTCCCACCATCAATTATGACACGAACACAACGGTCCTTGACGATGAGGTACATCCAAACAAATTATGGCGCTTGTAGCTTGTCCGCTTGCTCCATTTGAGTGCTCAACACTGCTGCACAATGATTGTCCTATAATTCTCGTGGCGGCGGTCCCTAAAATCTCCTCATCATCGTCGTCTGTCTCATGGTCATCCTCATTATCTGCAAGGTTAGCTGCAAGAGCATTTTTATCCTCAACATCACTAGCACTAATGTACCCACCTTCTTCTGTTGCAATGTACGCCGACGACTTGGGCAATCCTTCATGACATGGCCCATCCCTTGCATCGGTGGCATACAATTCCTGCTGTACGACCCGTGGAAGCAACCGATGAAGAACTCTTTGTTGGTGCTCGACATGGTTAGATTTACTCACCTCGGTGCACGTGACGGTGATGGTGTCGCTAAACACGCCCTACTCGTGGAGGGGTAGCAGTCGAGTGGTGGAAGGTAGGGTTGTTTGGTCTTGTCCCAAGGCCGATCTTGGCGCCGATACACCACCAAAGTTGCTCCGTCCTTTGTTGTCTTCCCCGCAATTCTTTTACGCCAACATAGCAAGTCGAACAATCTATTGATGTTATTATATTCTTTGTAATCAATTATGTCCTGAATTTCACGTCAGAACTCCCATAAAAATGAGCCATCTTATCTTCTTCATCCTCAAATACCTCACAACGCAACATGCCTATTTGTAGCTCTTGATAGTACTCCTCTACGATCTATTACCTTGATTCAAGCGCTGCAATTTCTTACGAAATCACGCTTTGTATGAAGGAGGAACAAATCTACTACGATAGCTCGCTTTAATCTATCCCATGTATCGGGTTGTGTTTAATTTACTACTTCATTCCATCAAATGATAGCAAAATCTTTGAACTCACTAGTAGCTTGTCTGACTCTATGTACTTCAGGAACTAAATGGGAGTTAAATTTTTGCTCAACAGTTATTTCCCAATTTAAATAAGCTGCAGCATCATATGCACCCGAAAAAGATGGTATGGTAAATTTAACTTTAGAAAAAGGATCAACATTTCCGCGACCATTGCGATGATTAAAATTATTACCTCCAATACCTTGACGGTTGTTATTCAGGCGTTGTTGTTGTTGCATATCCTGTGCAGCAGCGCGAGCGGCAAAGGCATCGTGGTCATCTCCATCCACATCATCTCCCACAACAGACTCTTCTTGATCTTCCACTCTGCCTCCATTGGGAGGCGGCTGTCTCTCAAAATGTTCCAACCTGGTAAGAAAATTGGCGTTGCTTCGCTCTATCCTCTCCAATCTTTGGTCATTATCTTGGCTGATCCTTGCGATGTTTACGTTGATGTCATTGAGCGTGTTGTTAAGCTCGTTTCGTGTAACACACTCATCTTCCTCAACACCTGCCATTGTTAGTTAAAAGAAAGACAAAAGAAACAAAGACAACCGGTGGTATAATCCCTATCAACTACTTTGGCGGCAGAAGGTCGATTCACTCACTCTCAAGTGCCTTACCACGCTCTTACAATTATTCTTACCAACACAATGGGAAGGTGCAACCGGTGGCTAGTTCGTGATACCATGAGTAGAGTGTGAGCGAGACAATTGCAAGGTAGGACCTGAACTAGATAAGAAGTATGTGGAGCTTGAAAGGCAATATCAGGTAGCAAAGGAATAAGCAATATCGAAATGTAATAGCAAAGTCAATAGATGTCCAAAGTACTTGTCACAATTGCTGGCCTAACCGTGTTCCTAGAACTAGTTCAACCAAGCTAGGGATATACTGAAGTACAAAGGACTCAAAGGATGCAAGCAATTCTGATTTTCTTCTTCTCTTTGCTTCTTCTCTTTCTCTTCTCTCTGTTTTTTTTGCCGGTTTTGGCTCTTTCTCTCCTCTTATTTTTTTTTATTTTTTTCACTTTTTATTCTAACACAAATATATACTTCTTAACTCAGAGGAGAAACAAAAATATCACAATTTGGAGTAACAGACGACAGTAAACAGATGCCCAAAAGAATTGATAAAACAGGACAGCAAACTTCCAGGTGCTGAAACTTGATCTTAGAAGCTTTTTTTAGGGTCTAAAAATGCACAAGTTATGCGTGTCGTTGTCCCCTTCGAAACAAAAAAAGTAGACCCAAATCGGAGTTCGTATGCAAAAGTTATGGCTGTTTTTATCAACACCGCAGCAGATTGGGTCTATCTCGCCTTCACTTCTTTCTTTCGGCCCAGCTTAGGGTTGTTATTGATAAGACTGCGTCTAGAGAATAAAGGCTAGCGGTGCAGGGCAATTGATACAAGGCGGCTCGTGACCTATCTAGGGCTTGCGGTGCAGGATATAGAACACAAGGCGGCTCGCAAGGGCAAACCAAGTAGGACTCGGTTTGGTGTCGGTTGTTAGCTGTGGTGGGATGAATTAGGGCAGCGGAAACAGTGTCAACTAGAGACTTGGTTCACGACTTCAACCAGCAACAAGACGATTACTATGGACACAAATTCAACAAAGCAAATTGAAAACGAAAATTGCAATGGCACAAGGGGTTATAGGACAGTGGAACGATAATGAACAGATCATGAACAAAATTTTTTTTGTAGGGCTAATTTTCTGGTCTCTAGGTCGATGGAACAGTGAATAAGGTAGGGAAAACTAGGGTTACCTATCGGTAAACCGTGGCTCTGATACCACTTGATGTGCACGGTGGCCCGATCTTCCGATAGGTGGAGGAAAGTCGATTGGTGGAGACTCGACATTGACGATCCGGCTTCCGATCAGAACCGATCCGAACCCTGCAATCGCTATACCACGGCTCTGTTGGTTATCAACCACGCACAAACATGGTTGACCTCGCCAAGAAGGCTTATCCCTGCATGTGAATCGAGAACACAAGCAAGAACGTAGAAGAAGCAATCCGAAATTGTGAATTATATTAAGCACACGAGTTGGGGTTCCACAAACCAATGATCAATGAAAACTGACAGAGTGTCTAGTTGAAATCTAAGCAAAACCCGCGGCCTAAAGCGGCGGCTACAGAATATATGATAGGGGGCGTGAGGGGGAAACCCTAGGGTTGTGTGCGGCTCGAGGGGGCGCACACCACCTAGGCTTGGCCCACACACGCTTACAAGGCCCAAAATAGTGATTTCGTGCATTGTTTTGACGATTCTAGCTGACTCATGATGAATCTGGAGCTGGGACACACTTGATTTTCCTTTTTCCACTCAAAAATTGAGAGTTGTAATGCACTAGGGAGAAAAAGACTTGCTAGAGCTCACAAATGTATTCAATGAGTCACCAACCCTCCTATTGTGTAGGTGTGGGGGTATTTATAACCCCCCACACACTGTTCCAACCGTTAGACACAAATCCCCTAAAAAAATCAGGAAATCCGGTACTACCAGCGTGCAAAACCCGGTAGTACCGCCCCTCAGCCAACGGATAAAATTCGAGCATTAAATCCAGCAAAAATAGCCGTTGAGGGAACCCCGATACTACCGGCGTGCAAAGTGCGGTAGTACCGGTCCTTTTGGAGGAAAGGGGTCAGAGAGAACCCTTTCTGGAAAAAGAGTATCGCTGGACGATTTGCGGTAGTACCGAGATTTTGGTACTACCGAATTTTTCTCTGCGGTAGTACCAGCCCTGAGAAATTTCTCAAAACACTTCCTTCTGGAAAAACACTACCGGGTATTTCACTGTACTTCCACATTTGCGGTAGTACCGCATTTTTCACACCGGTAGTACCGACTTAAAAGCCTCAGAAGAAAATAAGAGAAACGCTTCTCTGTAAAATGAGTACCGCAACGTTAAGTCGCGGGTTGTATGCTAGCTTTGGTACTACCGAATATATTTGGCGTAGTACCGATCGTTTTTTAAGCGTAAGAGCGTTCTTTGAAAATAAGTACCACAAAGGTTAATCTCGCATCGCCGCTATAGTGGTACTATCAGAACATTCTTGCGGTAGTACCGACTTCCCTAAAGAATATAGCGTGCTAAAACATATGGTTTTATGCAAATGAGGTGACCTTGATTTCAATATAGTTTTGAACCATGCGACACTTTAACCACCATCAAACTACTAATCATTGCTCCCCCTTAATAGTACAGCATTTAATCTAAAAAATCCGATCTTTTACTCCTAGCTCCGAGATCGGTGAAAGACTAAGCAAAATGTCCTTAATTCATGCTTACCTTATCTTCGATTATTCGATTTTCATTTCTCGATTCCTTCTTCTTGATCATCACTTTATCCTTTGTAAGAGCTCATCAAGAACCCTAACCTGTTCTTACAAACTCAGAGAGATAGTCAGTACTTTGACACCTTTTTGTCATTAATTACCAAAACTTACTCGAATTGGGGGCCTAGATGCTATAGGTGTATGCAAAATACCGCAAGAATAACCAGCAGTGTCGTCCATTCACGAAGAAGTTCAGAATAAAAACTGACTTTCCGTGCCTGAGATAGGCCCAAGGGAACAATCTATGTGGATACTACGCAATGGCACATATGCATACGTTCGTCATTGACAGTATGGACTACAACGGTGAGATGGTATATGTCGACGATCGGGATCGCCAACCGCAAAAAGTGAGGTAGGGGTCAGTGTATTATGGGACCCTAGATGCGTTTCGCTCAAACGAAGGAAGAAAGCGATCGTGGTGATGGTCGGAGCAAGACAACAACAAGCACGAGACAAGGGTTTATACCGGTTCGAGCCCCGTGAAGGTAATAGTTTATCTCCGCCGCCTTTGCGGCGGTGATTCTTGTTATATTTGTGTACGAGAGGTGCTTACAACTCAAAAACAAGAGTGATGACTCCTAACTCGAAATGTAGGTGAGTCGTGTGTTGTCTTCGTTGTCCTTCTGAGCATGCGCGTCTTTGGCCTTTATATTTCCTTTACATGCAACGGCCGGGCGAGATCCTCTGAAGTGGCCTTTATGCACGTTGAGGGTCAAGCGATAATCGCTCTTGACTTGTCACAAGACTCTCAGGTCATCCCTACGACCGCGCTTTGGTAATCGCCAACAAATGCCGATCCAAATCCAAGGGCGGACTAGGACTTGAACGTGACTCGCCTCGAGCTCAAGTCGCGCTGGGTCGAGCTCGAGCCCATCAAGGCCTAGGTCGAAGGCCAAGATGCACCTGCCTCGGGTCGGGCCTCACGAGCTTGGGGATCCGCTGATCATGGCCACCGGCCAAGGAGCATCTAGCCCTCGCCGCCTAGCCCCGAGGCTCTAGGGTCGGAGGGAATCTCGTGATCGACCTCGAGCCTTATTCTCGAGACGGAAAGAACCTTCAGAGGTCTTGGCCTTGGCCGAGGCTCAAGCGAGACCACAAGGCGAAGTCTTTTGGCCTCGACACCGGGCGACCTTCGACTTCCCGATGTCGCACGATTGATGTGAACGGTTGGCGGCACCGGCGGCGCTCACTCGCTGTTCGAGCCTTAATTGCACCCGCAAATCGCGTTGGCTCGCTTTTGAGGCACCGTGGATCGATTCCGTGGCGCTATGATCTATAAGCCCAAAGGCCGCTTCATTCAAAAACTCTCGCACTCGCGCTTCTTCAACCTTCCAAGCCTTCTTGTCCGAAAGAAGGTCCTCCCTTCCTCCTTAGCCCAAACCAAATGAGACCGCCATGGCTAAGCTTAGGAAGGAGCACACCGTCGCGACTCGAGGATGAAGGAGCTCGAGTCCCCGGGTCCGCTGGATCCTTCATATGGCGGCCGCCGCAACGAGACCGAGCCACACCCCAAGGACGACGAGATCGCTCGCGACCGAGCATTACGCCTCTTCGCTTATGGACCTCGGAGAGCGAAGTCGCCGCCAAGGTCCTCTCAAGCCGCGACATCGAGCTCATCAACTCGTGCCAAACTCCGCTCTTCTCCTCACCATCTTCTCCCATCTCAGGCGAGGGATTCCTAGGATCCTCCCGACTTCGCTTCTTCCCGCATTTCAGCCTTCCGCCCGGAAGGACCCCGTGGTCGGATGCCTCTACTTCCGCAGCTGGTCGGGCTCAAGTGGTCCTTCCCAAGTTTCAACCTCGGATTCCTCACTCGTGGGTCCGAAAGCGCCGGTTCTACTCAAGAGGGCGAGACCGGACGCCGTGTACGAAGGGACCCCATCGCTAACCGCAAGAAGGAGACCCCGAGCCGGACGACTCGAGGTCGACGAGATGGCCATCGCCTCATTCATATCTCGCGCTTATGCGCGGTCTCAACGGGCAAAGCGACGCCAACGATTTCTCGCGAAACCGCGTGTCCCTCTCGACGGAGGGAGCACCTGCTCTTCGAGATCCAGGGCGCGACGATTCGACCCGCGAGGGCACGCCCGTAAGCCTTCTTGCCCCAAGGTCTTGCTCGTGTCCACCTTTCGATCTTCTTTGACTGATACCGCTTTTCGCAAATAAAAGAATCCTCTGGTCTCCGACAGATGACCGAGATGTTCGAAGCAAAGCGATGAGTACGCCATCGCGCGACCCTGCCCCAAAAACGCATGGCCACAAGGACGAGGTAAGCCACCCGACCAAGCGCTTGAGTCTTTTGCCCACAAGCCCCTTCCTGAGCTTCGCTTGCTCGCAGGCCCACCAGGAGTTGCTGGAAACGGCCAGGAAGATGCTCCCGCTGCCCGGCGGGGGCAGGGGCAAGAAAGGGAAGAAGCGACTTCCCCCGGCGGGATCAAGCCAGACGGAGGCGAAGAAACACCATGTTGAGTGGGGGGACCGCGCCACGGTAAGGGCCCTACTGGTCGAGCCCCCGGGCATGTGCTCATAAGCCTCGCTGATTGGTGAGCGCTTTCTTCTTGGTAAAGAAGAGAGCGCCTGGCGGCCGCCAGATCTCGAGCCCTCCTCGTCCTAGGGCCTCGAAGTTCGATCTCGAGCCCCTGTGTCGCGAGGACACGAACGAGGTGCCCTTCGCAAGAACGGGCAACAAGACCTTCACGACCTTCAACGAGATTTGGAGGCTGGTCACCCGTGAGTTCCCTGCTTTTGGGCCGCCATCCCATTTAAAATTTTCTCGCTTAGTGTATGCTTTTGATCGCAGACTGAGTGCCCGAGCTCGAACTTGCCCATTTTGACGATGGTCAAGTATCCGTATGAAGTCCGAGTCCGAGGAGGAGGATACATTTGAGTTGGTCCTGCCGCTACTCAAGCGCCTAACGCTGACTCCGCCGGGTCGCCGAGCAGTGTTTGGCCGGTGGGTTCACTGTGGCCTCGACGATTCGGACGATGAAGAGCTCCAGCCCGCAACCAGCGCGGATTTTGACACCGGCGAGGCCCATGATGCAGCTGCCGTTGTCGACTCTCCCGGCGCCACCGCGAGGGAGGATGCCCAGAGCTTCGCGGCCGTGCCCGAGGCGATACCCCGAGCTCCCCCGACCACGGCCGCTCCAGGCGCCGAGGTCGCGATCCCGCCTGCCACTGAAGGTGACCAGGCCGCAGGGGCTCCGCAGACCGCCTGCCAAGTGGCACTGCCGGCACCGAGGCCGCGGCACCCCCGGCCGCGGAGGTCGAGAACCTCGCTGGCGACCCGGCCGCCGCCCCTTGGAGCCGGGGCGGTGGGGCCCCGATCAGAGGCCGGGACCAAGATCATTGCCGCGCCTTCTGTCGCCGACGAGCCGAACCCACCGGAGGAGGTGACAGACGACCAGCCGCCTCAAGCAGAACTCAAGGCCCCGCCCGAAGCGCCGGGCCGGTGGTTGAGGTCGACCTCAACACTGCTACGGTGGTCGACGAGGAGGAGGAGATCCCCCGCAATCGTATTGACGACCACGAGGAATTTACCCGCACGCGCCTGGAAGGCCATCTCCGCAAGGTAAGGGTCTTCCTACGCATCTCGTAGTTGGTAGTCTGAGCTCCTGGTCCCCTCTCATTTCGGGCCTCCCCTTTCGTCGTGAAGGTGATCGACCATGCCTCTCAAGGGCTTCAAGGCCTCCGAGAGCACGCTGATGTGCTTAGGGACCTCCTGAACGTGATCGAGGCGCGGGAGGTCGAGCGCCAGCTCATTTCCAGACAATCGAGGTCGAGCAAGGGGAGCTCGAGCGTAAGGCCCAGAGCTCGACGATCCGCGCTGCACGATGAGGGCGCAAGAAGTGGCTCTGCGCGGCGGAGCTCGAGTAGGCCAGGCCTCCGAACGCCACTCATGGTTATAAGGCCGCGGAGCAAGTACGCCGACGGCGGCCAAGGCGCCGAGGTCGAAAGCGGCCAAAGTCGGCTTTGGAGAAGGTTGCCAGCAGAGCGGGCGCCTTCACCGAGAGGCGCCCCAACTCGAGGCCAAGATCCTCGAACTCTCGAGAAGCTCGCCGCGCCAACAAGGCGGCCGAGGACGAGCGGCCAAGGTCGAGGCACCGGAGAAGGCCGCCATGAGGTTTCTTTCTTGGCGAAAGCGCCCCCGAGCTCGAGGCCAAGGTCTTGAGCTCAAGGAGGCTCGAGCGTGCTAAAGGGCGGCGACGAGTCGCGATGGCTCAGGCTCCAAGACGAACGGCGCCGAAAGTCATGGATGCCTCCACTGTGGCCCTCCGTAACTGTGAGTGAGCTATCGACCACGAGGGCCAAAGTCGCCGAGCTCGAGCAAGAGAAGCTTGCCCGCGAGATGGCCGACCAGAAAAACGCTAAAAAGCAAGGGTTGTATTTAATGTAAACAGATCGCTTTTGGTGAACATAAGAAACCTCGTCCCCTGTAAACCCGTAGCTTGGGGATACTTGTAAGTCTTTCTTGCTTCACTGCTTGTCGTGCCCGTGTTTTTAGGTCGTGGCCAGAGTGTAACCTTACCTAGCCCTGCTGGGCCCGAGGTCGAGCGACGCGGCCTTGGGCACAAGACGAGATACGGACGAGAGGCCACGACCGCAGTTGAGGAACACCAAGAAGGTAGAAGGACACGGTTTAACATCGCTAAGTAGATTAGTGCTCAGACGGCCTTGCAACCATGCGCATTGCTCGACCAAAGCGGCGAGGTTCTTGGCTCGAGTCCCGCACAGGGAGAGCTAGATTATGAAGAGGTTCGGCTTACGCTTAGCTCGTCTCACCGGGGTGAACGAAACCCCGCTACTTAGACTTAGAGCGATGCGCCAAGCACGAAGGTCGTGGTTCAAAAGAGAAGGAGCCATTAAAAGAAAAGTAGCAACACAAGTGGAAGCAGATATAAAGGGCAAAAATGAAAGACCAAATTTTATTGAAATGTGAGGCATAGAGGTTACACATAAAACTTCCGAAACTCGATCTATGTTCCACGAGCTAGAGAGCTCTTCGCCATCGGGCATCTCTAGCCAAGAAGCCCCTGCGTGATCTCTGCTGAAACAACTCTATAGGGCCCTCCCATCAAGGGATAACTTGTTGGTGCCGGACGAGCTCAATCCGCCTGTGGCTAGGTCCCCAACAAGGAGCTTCCTAGGTCGCATCGACCGAGACGCATGTCTGCGAAGAGCTTGCGGTGTAGTGCGCTGATCGTGAGCAAAGGCACGGCATCTTACTTCTTCGCGAGGGTGAGGTCGAGAGACCGCTTTGTGCTCAAGTCGACTTTGGTCCACTGTCGACTCGGCAGAGCCCAAAGGACTGGAGGCGTGATTTTGCTTTGCATCGAACACGAGCCGAAGGGCATGGACCCCGTGGCTCACCTTTGTCGTGGGTACGAATAGACCATAGGACGGTGGGAAGTTCGTCCGCCTGTGCCTTGCCAGACGGGTCGAGCTCATTCTGCAACTCGCTTTTACGCCTCGACACTTGTTCAAGGCTAGCGCCTCGCCGCCTGCTGTTTTGGGGGTGAGCCACCGGGCGAAGCATATTTTGATGCCGAAGTTCTCGCAAAACTCCCCGGAACAACTCACCGTAAACCGGGTACCGCTTGTCGCGATAAGTTTGCATGGAACCCGCACTGTAACCATGAACAAGCAGAAGAAACGAATCGCCGCCGAAAGCGCTATGGTCGAGACCGGTTCACCTCTATCCACTTGGTGAAGGTGTCGACAATGATTTAACAAGAACTTCTTCCCCGCTGTTCGAGGAAAAGGGCCGAGGATGTCCAAATTTATGTCGAGAAGGGCCAGCGAGCGGAATGGTCTGGAGCGTAGGCGGCTGATGCGATTTCCGGCGTGGAATCGCATGCTTGGCAAAAGTGACGATATCCCGAGCATCTCCGGCGCCAAGGCCAATAGTACCCCATGCGGAAGGCCTTGCCGACCATTGTCCCGAACGAAGAGTGTGCCCTACGAGGCTCGAGTGAATGTCATGTAGGAGGTACTTACCTCCTCCGTGGAGATGCATTGCGCCAGATGTCAAACATTTCGCCTATAGAGCTTTCCTCAACGAAGCGGTATAGACTTGCCCGGCGCTGATCCGCCTCTCGGTAGGGTCGGGTCGCATGTCGCCCGCAAGGAAATCGTGGATGGCCTCGCCCAGAGGGGATACCCCGACCACGCCGAGCACGACCTCTTGGTCGGAGATCGATGGGGCCGCCAAGGTTCTGTGATGACATCGGTGGGATATCGCCGCTGGAGGAGCCGAGCTTGGAGAGGAAGTCTCGCGCCGAGTTGTCTCTCCCGAGGATGTGCTTGATCTCCAAGTTCGGAACCACTTCTCCATCTTGCGCACTCTCGGCAGGTACTTTGCCATCGAAGTCTCCCCGAGCACCGGTAGTCCTTGTTGAACCGGTTGATGATGAGCCGAGTCGCCTTTTCACGCACCAAAGCGCGCGACACCCAAAGCCTTGCAAGCTCGAAGCGGCCAGAGGGCTTCAGATTCGCCACATTGTTGGTCGCCGAAAGCCAAAACGAATTACGCATTCAACTTATCGCCAAGCTGGGTAAGGATAAGGATCCCAACCTCGAGCGCTTGAAGGACCTCGAGCCGTCGAAGAACATGACCCGTGGCTTCTCCTCTTCGCCTTGAAGCTCGAGCGGTCGCGACATCCGCCACCACGGTCGGGCGAGCACTTGCGACTTTATGGTCGTAGCGTGCCACGACCGGACGCCGAACGCCGCCACCCATGGCCCACTTGGCGATTCGCCACCACCTCCGGTTCTCAGATGTCCCCGAGCGGAAGTTGTTCGACGCACCACGAGTGCGCTCAAAAATAGTGCCGAGCTTCCGCTGGCCATGAGGAGAGCGCATAACAGCTTCAGTACTGCGGGTAGCGCCCTTCGGCCGCGGCAAGACTCACCGACGTAATAGATTGGGTGTCGCTGAGACCCCTGCTCGCCACCAGATCGGATCGACAAATAGGCGGTGGCGCAGGTAGAGCAAAGAATTCTCACCAAAGTTGCGGCGTTGTTAGGAGAGGCGGGACGATAGATATAACTTCGTGTCGTCGGGCGATCGCTGCGCCTCGAGTCCACTCAAAGCCCCGTGCTTGCGCAGGTCTCGAAAGAATGGGACCTACGCCGCCAAGCCTCAAATGAACTCGCCGAGGGCGCTATGCGCCGGTGAGGCTTTGCACCGCTGATCGAGGTCGGGCGCCATCTTCTCGACGCTTCGATCTTCTCCCGGTTTGGACCAACCCCGAGCCCCGATCACATAGCCGAGCACCTTATCGACGCTACCAACACGCACTTCGTGGTTGAGTTTGATATTGTGCCTGCTCAGTTAGTGAAGGTTTCTCGAGGTCACGAACGTGGTTGCCTTCAGAGAGGCTTTTGACTATAATATTGTCCACGAGACCTCGAGGTTACGCCCGACCGCGCTCAATGTCCCGGTCATCGACGCAAAAGTGGCCCCGCATTGCGCAGACCGAATGACATGGTCGTAGCAATAGGTGCCAAATGGCGTGATGAAGGTCCGCCTTGCTTCGCCGCCGACCGCCACTTTGATCTCGTGGTATCCCGAGTAAGCGCCCGTAAAGCTCAACATCCCGGCATTTATGCGGAG
Source organism: Guadua angustifolia (assembly GCA_036346375.1). Lineage (NCBI taxonomy): Eukaryota > Viridiplantae > Streptophyta > Magnoliopsida > Poales > Poaceae > Guadua > Guadua angustifolia. Next base: position 6,926,832 of record CM070511.1, on the reverse strand, counting down.
TCGACGATCCGATCGATGCTGAAGCTGAAGTTGTCCTTCGCAAGCCGAAGTTCAACCCGTATGGTCGACGACATTCTCCACTTTCCGCTTTTCTTCCGAACGATGACCGGTTGGCCCACTCGAGTAATCAATCTCCTGATGAACCCAAATTTCAAAAGCTTGTCAAGGTTCTTCTTGATGACCGCGACCTTCTCCGGGAGAAGCGACGCAGCTTCGACGACAGGTCGGGAGCCGGATCCCACTCGCAATTTGTGCTCGATCACCTCCCTCGACGCCAGTATGTCCGCTGGCTCCTGCCGAATATACCTTTGTTAGCGCCAAGGAAGGTGACGAGCTCGAGTTCCTATTTGGGACTCAAATGGCCGAGACGTGGACGCACTCGGTCGGATCACACTCATCGAGCGGCACGGCCTTCGCTTGCCCCACTGGCTGGATTGCCGCTTCCGGCGGGCGCTTTTGTCGCGCCTCCGACCGCTACCGGGCAGATACCGCAAGAGCCAAGGCCTTGGTCTCGATCCATGTGCCGCCGCAGACGCTTCGCACGGTAATGATGCTCATGGGGTAGGCGGCTTCATGCATCGGTGGCTATAGTGGTTGGCGCCATGAACTTGACCAAGGAGGGCCGTCCGAGGATGGCGTTAGACGGAGGTCGCCTCGACCACCTCGAAGGTGACCACCGGCGGAAGTTGTCCGAGCCGCCAAGGTGACGGCAAGACCACCGCCCTGGGAATGGTCGAGCTCCCGCACGATCTCAAGAAGGAATGGCGATGTTCTTGACCTTCGACCGGGAATCTGCATCCGGTCAAGCGCCCGCCCGCAAAGAAGTTAAGAGAGCCGCCGCCGTCGACCATGACGTGACCGATCGCGTGTTGCCGATGGTCGGGTCACGACCAAGGCGGTCTTCGTGTCTCGAGCCATACCGGAGAGCGCCCTCTCGAGAGAAGGTGATGGTGGCCTCACCCACTTGGTGGTCGCTCGATGGGCTTCTAGCGGCGACTGTAGATGGTCCGCGCGTGGCCTTGACTCGGCCGGTCTCTGTAGGCCGACGAGCCACCGAAGATGACATCGATCCGGCCCGCTTTGCCGAACTCCAAATCGTGGTCGCCGGTTCGCACGCATTTACCCTGCTGGGCTAGTCGCCGCCCTTCGGAGCACAGCATCTCACCCGCCCATCGAGAAAGCATCCAAATTTATTTTGCCAAGCCCTACAGCCCCCAGGTCGTGGCCACCGCCTGGGAATAGGCGTAACTTGGCTTGCTGCATTCTCAGGCGCCTCGCCCCCCGCGTCGAGCATCGGTCCGCCGACCTGTGTCGCGGCCCTCCCGCTGGGCCGGTTCTTCGCCTGGGTGAGGTCGAGGCCGACCTTGGCGAGGCTTAGAGTCCTCCCGAGGTTGACTCTCGACCTCGAGGACCTCACAGGCCATCCGCCAAACGATCACCGCCAGTAGGCCTCCGCCGCCTGCGACAAGGCTCCGCTTGGAGGAGGTGTTGGGTCGGCGCCTCGAGTTGGACGGCCGCTTGCTTGGTTTAGACCAAGCTTACCTTGGTCGAAGTCGCTTAGCGGACGCGCCGTCCGTGGTCCGCACTGCTTCCGCCATGCGAAAAAGCTTGTTGACGCTGAGCCTCGATGTGATCTCCGTGTCCTCGGTGAGGCGCCGATCACGGACCTCAACTTGAAGGCCTTTATAACGGCCTCGCCGAGATGCTCGATTAGGTTCTCGTAGGCGATGAATCGTCGCACAAAATCGCCAGCGGCTCGTTTGCCTCGATGACACGGTCCAGTCCTTCTCCTACCTCGACCGCCAGAATAACTCAAAGTTGGAACGGCGGTGCTCGATTTGGCGCCACGACCGGCGAGCCGGGCCGTTAAAAAGCCGTTCTCGCGCCCCGGCCCAAAGATGGTCGGAGGTAGTTTGCCATCACGAGCTCGCCCCTACCGCCAAGATAGCGGTCGAGTAGATGGATAAGAACTCGCCAGGTTCTTGGTCCCGCTGGCGCCGATCAACGCTGGCTTGAACCGAGCCGGCCACCGCACACGACGAAGGCCGTCGGAGTACGCCATGCAGCCATAGGCCGGAACTGGTGCACGCCGGTCGTGGTCATCGCCGACAAGATCCCGGCTGCTGCCAGATTCGGAGTCGAGGCTTGTTCGGTGGCCCGACCTGCGATGGGAACGCCCATGGTGCCGGGCACGGGAATCACCTGGTTGGTAACGCAGGCGGTCCTGGACCCTACGGCGCCTGGGCGGAATGTCCCGGGAAAGGTCCGCAGACTTGCTGCCAGTTGACTCGGTGTGGTCTAGCCCGGCTGTCTCTGCCTGGCGCGGTGCCCGTGAGGCGCCGGCAAGGCTCGCAAAGCCTCATCCCGAGCCCGCTGTTCGGGGCCGCCTCAGGCAGAGGCGCCGGCCGCAGTGACGGGCGTGACGTGTTATCAATACTTCTCGAGCGGGTCCTCAGTGCCGCTTGCCGCTGGAGGTACGACCTCGGCCGCAACTCCGATCGAAGTTCTTCGCCGTGGCTCGCCAAAGAGCTCCGACTCGCCTCTATCGGGTCACCCATGACCAGCGATAAGCGCGGAGGCGCCCCGCTGGAGGGAGCTCGGGCGCCCGAAGACGGCTGCCTTCTTCGGGCCTCTCACGGAGAGCGGTTATGGCTTGGTTGATGGCAACCGACCATCCGCGAAGCGCTTTCGGAGTTCCGCGGATCACGGCCATCCGCCCTCGGGCGCTTTGAGCGCCCGCCATCGAACGCGGTTGCCGAAGCGCGGGCGGCGGCGAAACAGGACACGGAGTCGAGTCCGTGGTCCGAGGAAAAATCCGCTGATGAAGTGTGCCATGCTCCTAGGATTCTCGTGTCGCTCTCGCGAAAGAGCAAAACAATCGCCCCACGGTGGGCGCCACTTGCCGACGATCGATCGCCAACCGCAAAAGTGAGGTGGGGGTCGCAGTATTATGGGACCCTAGATGCTTTTACCAAATGAAGGAAGAAAGCGATCGTGGTGATGGCCTGAGCAAGACGACAACGAGCACGAGACAGGGTTTATACCGGTTCGAGCCCTCGTGAAGGTAATAGTTTATTCTGCCGCCTTTGCGGCGGTGATTCTTGTTATATTTGTACAGAGAGGTGCTTACAACTCAAAACAAGAGTGATGACTCCTAACTCGAAATGTAGTGTGAGTCAGGTGTTGTCTTCGTTGTCCTTCTGAGCTCGCGCGCTGCCTTGGCCTTTTATACCTTCTTTTACATGCAACGCCGGGCGAGATCCTCGAAGTGGCCTTTATGCACGCTGAGGGTCAAGCAGTAATCGCCCCGACTTGTCACAAGACTCGTGGTCATCCCTTACGACCCGCGCTTTGGTAATCGCCGGCCAAATGCCGATCCGAATCCAAGGGCGATTAGGACTTGAACGTGACCCGCCTCGAAGCTCGAGCCCATCGCGCTTAGGTCGAAGCGCCAAGATGCACCCGCCTGGGTCGGGCCTCACGAGCTTGGGGATCCATGACAGGCAGCTACGGCGGCCAAGGAGCATCCACTCGCCAAGATATCATTACATGTTGACGATACTTTTCTTCATAAAGATGATGTCACTAATTAACGCTTCAATTTCTTCCATAACAAAGGCGTGAAGTCGGGCACCAAAGAACTCGCCGACAAACGTAAATTGAAGCCCTTTGAGAGCAGCTAGCCAGGTTCATCGTTCGAGAATTTATCAACCTGAAGAGCGAGTTTTACGAGCATTTGTAGCTTAAGTGAGATGTCAACGATTGTGAATGAAAAATGTAATAATTAAATATTATGATGTTTCAAAAATAAATGAACAATGTAATAATTAAATATTATGATGCTTCAATGTATTTGAATTACCCTTTAGCGATGTTTCGTTAATATTGTGCATAACGAACCGCACAGAATACATCTACTGTACATACAATATATATGTATGCTACAACATTACATAATATATATATACTGCAACAAATATATATATATATATATAAAGGTTTAAAAAACCCAGCACTGCCAGTTTTGGATGAAAATAGGGCTGAGAGTTATCAATGCCGGTTGCCAAGGGAAAAGTGGTAGTGATACTACTTATCACTGCCGGTTATTGATGAAAATGTGACAGTGATAGTTACTTATCACTGTCGGTTATCAAAGATAACCGGTAGTCATAATTATTATCACCGCCGTTGTACAAGATGAATCGACAAAGATAGTGATTATCATCGCTGTTTAGATCTCAAAGGATAGTCCTCATCATCACTACCACTTAGGTATTACCGGGTCCACATCCGGCAGTGTTGTCGATATGGACCTGGCAGTAAACACATATTCTATAGCGGTGATTCCTAGGTAACACTGTGGTTTATGGATGATCACAACCAAATGTGGATTCCTTTTGCGCAATCCTTGATCATTTTGCAAGTAATTTTTTCCCTATATTTGAATAAAAGAAATAATGGGAATGAATGTTCATTCAATCTGTCAGTGCAGCATTCTTAATTCAAGATTTTTAATGTCACGTGTGCACTGGTCAAGCACTCGCATAATCTGACCGATGGTCTCGTTAGGGATCGAACTAGAGGTATTTCTTCAATATGAATTTAATTTCCTTTTTTATTTATAAATTCTCATGTCCATCATATATAAATATTCAGTTGATGCTTTCTAGATTAAGTTAAATACCCTTGTCTAAATAATATTAGTACAATGAGTCATGCATTAAATGACAGCAACACTACAAAGAGTAGTACATGAATTGATGATACAAGGCGTAAATAATACTAAAAATTGTTGTGACGTTAGTGCAAATAGTACGACATAAAACGACGGTGTTCGTGAAATGAGTAGTACATGAATTAATGATACAAGACATAAATAATAGTTTAAATTACTTTAACGGTAACACATGAAAATTATTTTCACGCATTTTCTATATTACTATTGATTACAGATGTAACGAACTATACATTAGTATTTAATACACGAGTCATGTGCTATGGTAGGTACTACATGGCAGATATTCAAGATTTATTTATGTTTTATGATGATGGCATTATTCGAGAGGGTTTATACAGGGTGGACCTTTCGAACTACGAACGGAAAGTGATCCGAGCTTCGGGTCTGACGGAGATGGGTCTGGTCGAGCTCCGTTGATACGTGAGGAGAGCATTTGATAGGGAGACTACTCGAAAGAAGCTTGTAATCGAGGACGTACATACGAGAGCTGTAGGAGATTTGATCGACTATTTATGGGAGTTGTGCAAGATCACGAGAAACATAATGTGGGTGGAACTAGAATGTTTTCACGGCGTGCCACGCCACGCATGTCCATGTTTGCGATAAAACGAAAGATTCTTTTCGTGAAAAATAGTTGGAATAATATAAACGCAATTACGCTCTTTTTTGCATTTATTTAGGGCCCTCTTACGAAAACTATGTGATTTTGCTGAACCAAAATGTCTTTTTCATAAAAAACGGTCGAAAAGGCCTACACGTAACTACATTTTTTTGTCATGCTAAAACGAAAGATCCTTTTCGCGAAAAATATTTGGAATGATCTAAAAGCAACTATGTTTTTTCGGCATTTATTTAGGGTCCTGTCACGAAAGCTCCGCAATTTTGCTGAACCAAAAGGTCTTTTTCGTAAAAAATTGCCGAAAAGGTCTACACATAACTACATTTTTTAGGGCGCTGAAGAGGAGGATAAAAGGCGCATGATGCCATTGCCGTAAAAAACTCGCACGATGTCGCGCCCGCCAGAAAAACTTGACCCAAATTCTTTCATGCTTCGAAAAATATTACAGGTCGAATTGCAAAAAAAACTATAAAGATACAACCGCACACATATTTCTCACTCTGAAAAATAGCAGAAACTGAGTTACGGAGGAAAAAATAGAGAGATAGAGTTGTAGAAATATCTCTTTCGATGAATTATTTGGAAAATATCGGAGACCGAGCTAGAAAACTGAGGTGGAAAAATAATCTAGAGGAAAAAGGGCAAAAAACTATTAGAGATGACAATTTTCTTTTGTCGAGCCTAACACTACGCGTTCACCGAGTAATAATACATGTTTTAAAAAATATCAGAGATCGAGATGGAAAATCGAGATGGGGAAAAAGTCTAGAGATAGAGCTGCACACATATTTCTGGTGGTGAAAACATTTTTTTAGGAAAAACAGAGAAAGGACCTAGACGTAAAGAGTAAGGACCTGTTTGTTACGTTTTTGGACCTATCCGCTATCCCGAAAAATTAGAAAAGGGCTTGTTCACGATTTGAATTTAACGGGAGCCTTTTTCCGTAAAACAGCGCACGAGGGACCTAAACGCGATTTAGGAAAAAAAATCTTCCCCTCACAAAAATTCGCGAAGGACCTATTCGTAATCTACAGGGACCTATCCGTAATACGAAGAAACGTAGGGGTTTTTTTGTGAATGACACGTGGCAGCGGGGTTGAGCCGGAAACTTGCAAGCTTTAATAGGGGGTATGATACGTGCAAATTGTGATGAACCCCCAGACGGAGATACACCATCGACCGATGGTGTATGTGCGCTTCTTAGACAAAGAGAAACCTCAAGTCCTTCTGGGGCTGATGGCATCGCCCTTGAAGCATCCTTTGGGGGCATCCGTGAGTTAAAAAAAACGAGTTGCAATTTTTTTTTGTTAAAACAGATTATACTACCCTGTCAGCAAGGTATGTTGTAACAAATCGTGTTCAGTCATATATCTTTTCAATGTGCATGACAACACAGTCTCGCCTGACTTACCACATCGAACATGCTATGCTCCAGCGAATTGACCACACGAAGTCAGCATCTATGTCAGGTAAACTGGACAACATGAAACCAACAACTTTGTCAGGTAAATTGGACAACATGAAGCCAACAACTTTGTCAAGACGATTGGACAACACACATCCATCAACTTGTCCAAGTTGATTGTACAACATACTGCCTATTGCTTTTGTCAGCCCGATTTGACAACACGTGGCCCCTGCTTTTTTAGAGTGAAGTGATAATAAACTGTCTATTTGTTTGTTAGCCCGATCTCATAACAATCTACTCACCGCTTTCTTAGACCGAAGTGATAATACATTGCAGCCCGTTTTCTCATACCAATGTGAGAACACACTACCCCCACTCTATCAGCCCTACATAGACTACACACTGCCTATAAAAACCACTGGCCACCCAAGTAGCACTTCTTCACTAGCCCAACATTCACTCCATTGTAATGATAGACAGAGGAGGCATCTCAAGCCATAGGAGGGGTAGACGGGGTCAGACATCACCTCAAAGCCATAATCCTTCACTCAAGGCCCATCAAATTTATGGTCCCCAAGACCCCGATCCTCCCAACCCAGATCTTCCGATTAGAATAAAGAACTACTATACCTCCTATAAATCCAATCCACGACAACCTTCCACTCTGCCCCTTGGAGTGGCCAACATGCAAGCACGACCTCGACGTCATTGTGCAAGTTTGCGATGAGTTCAAATTTAGCCTAGAACGTTGTTTCTATCGATACCCTCTATTGATGGTAACCGCTATAACTCTTACATACCATTCGGGGCATATCTCGTGATATGACACGTACTCTAGCTTGTAGACCACAGATTGCAAATTCACTAAATGGGTGGACCCACCGTATCCCATAGATGCCCAATGTTACATCCACACATTGCTATATCACCTTGACGAAATGAGAGAGGACCTTACAGAGGTTAAGAACGAGAATGATTAGCTTCGTAGCCAGAACTGGGAGTTTCAGACACAGAACGATGACCTACACCATCAAAGACTCATGGAGAGGAACAATGAAGTCGTCTATCCTGGCAGTGATTGCCACACTTACTGCTGCTGCAGCAATACTAGTTGTACTTGTTCTTGCCACTACCATGATCAGTAGCCTCGTCCACACCGTCATGAAGATCAACACTCCATGTGGATGCTGTATGGTTACCTATTCGAGCATTAATGTCATCCGCCCATAAAACGTAGTCCATTTAGCCTTTTTACATTTTCAAAAGGCGCACTTTTATTGTACTTTTGTCTATGTTTGTGGGTGCTTTGTGCCACCATTTATACTGTCCAAACTGTATGCGACATGTAATCCCCTTTATTATAAAATGGTATATTTCATTCATTCCATTGTTTTCTAACTTTAAACATGCAATGACTTTACCTGTTCCAAGAACAACATTAATGGATGTCACAACACAGTCCAACCTGATTTACCACATAGAACAACATGTAAATACCTATGCGCAGCACATGCAGGCCAAGGGCCGGGCTATTTTTTTTAAAAAAACCCGCACCAGGCTAATTCAGCAAAAATAATTTTAACATTTATTATTTGCATACAAAATTTGTTGATGGATATATATAATTTCCATATTTTCTTAAAAAATTGTAATAACAATTATAAAAATTATGACAAGGCTTAATGATGTGCTGACCTACCGTGACATTCGATGATTGCTGCTGTGGCATTTATTGCTCCGTGCTACCGTGGTATTTTGACGCCGCATAGTAGCTCCGTGAGAAATTCAAATTACACACCTAGGCAGAGTGGAAAGGGGCCATTTCTGCTAATACGGATGAATGGAAGCTAAAAATAGAAAAAATCGAAATGAAACGAGCCAAATATATTAAAACTTTCATTATCCGTCAGTGCCATCATTTGTATTGACCAATATATGGCTTGTAATCAGCGAAACCTCATTGGTAAGTGTTTCGTATGTTTGCCATTTTCGTAATTTTGCGCGTTGGCGTCACTACCTTTCTCATTTCTCTCCAAACCATTTTCCAAGCCATTTTTATTGGTTGCTACAAACAAAATTTGATCATAAAAATAACACTCGAGTTAGTAAAAAAAATCCCCCCACATTTTTTACTGTTGTCATTTTTATCTGAAAACTAGTTCAATGCCCGTGCGTTGCTACGAAAAATAAATTTAGTAACGAAACATAAAGCTCAAACAACAAAATAAAATTGTGCTACAAGATCAAACATCTATTTCTCCCGATTACACAAGTTTTTATGGTTTCTCCTTTGACATGAATTTAGGCATTCATGATATTAAAATAAATTTAAAAATGATATTCTTGGTATACGTCCCGAAAGATTTGAAAATAAATGGTTCAAGACCGGGCATCGTCAAGCTCAAGGCTGAGCAGAAGCTCCCCGAGCCGTCCCCCAAGGACCGCAAGGGCATGGCGCTCAATTGCCTGGAGGCGCCCGTGGACGTGGACATCAAGAACGGCGGCCGCGTGGTGGTGCTTAACACCCAGAACCTGCCGCTCGTGAAGGAGGTCGGGCTCGGCGCCGACGGCAAGCGCGTGCTCGGATCAGGAGCTGGATCTGGAAGGGGGCGGGGATCAGGAGCCGGATCGGAGACGATGATGGTAGGCGGCCGGGGGGGAATGAGATTGGGACGAACGAAATCTGGAGCTATCCGGAGGGAAGGGGCCGGTTTGGTTTTGTTCGGGAGGAACGAGATCGAGAACTATCGAAAGCAAAAAAAAAGAATAGACCGGTTTTTTTCGTCCGGTTCGGTTTCGCCCGTTTCGGTTTTGTGGGTTAGTGGTGGAGAATGGACGTGACACTACCAACTCCAAATTAGAAGTAGTAGAGATTTGCTCGCTACTTTTTTAAAAAACAAAAAAGAACTTAAAAAAGCCACGGCAGGGCATACCATGCAACCCTGTCGTGGTATTGCGTGGCAGGGAAATGCAAAGCTTCCTTGCCGCGGTAGGATAACGCCGTGCCACCGGGCCGCTGCATTTCGCTGATTTGCTCCCCCAGTTCGTGGCATTTCAATTTCAGCGCTTCCACCCACGCCATTAGGCTATTTCTGCAAATACACAGACTGGAGAGCTAAAAATGGAAAAAAAAGGAAATCAAAGCAGCCAAATACATCAAATCTTCGAGCAGCTAGATCATGTTCTGACCCTTCCAGATTAAGCGCATCAGTTTCTAATACAGTGCGTCCCATCCCTCGATCCATTGCATAACGTAGGGTCTGGAGACAAAGCTTCAGCTTCAGAGTGCAGAGAATACTGCAGATGTATGTTCACAAATAACCATCCACATTGATCTTCAGGAAATCTGGCCTTGGTGGCTGCCAACACAACAGTTTCTTAATATTAGGGTGTGTTTGATAGAGCTCTAACTCTATTAGATCTGTAGATCTGATGGAGCTAGATATTTCTAGCTCCGCCAGATCTGTGGAGCTGGAGCTATAAATACATTAAGAGTGTTTAGATGAATTATCTTTTTTACATTTTAGACCAAAAATATAAACTTAATTCACTTTATTTTAGTCTATAAGTTTCAGATCTTAAGTGAAACTATGATCTAGAGTCCTATCAAAGACTTTGGAAAGCTGCTCCAAAAACTCAATAGTATGTATCTGGGGGCCGTAGCACAAGTCTCTGAAATTCTCCTTGGTGCACACAGCATTTCTTTCAACATTTCTTCCTTATGCTGTGTTGCACCCACTCAGCAGCAAACGAACATCCTCCATTCGCAGAATGCGGCAGCAATCTAATTTAGCAGTTGGTTCGGCTGCGCGTGTCGGTCTCGCTCAGCCGCCATCCCACTTAAATTACAGGCATCACTGTTGTAGTGTTTTTAACTCAGCTATTTATCAAGAGACTTTCTTCCATCCTTAGGGACCAAAATTTACATCAACAAATCTCTTGATACCTTTTAGTACCACCTATCGGTGTAAATTTTAGTGTCAACCAAGGATACAAGTGCATAACGCACCGTGCTAGTTGACCATGCATATATGTTACATATACTAGTCGTGCAACCTGTGCATCACACAAGCAAGATTTTTGCATGACAAACATATTCTACTTTCCTAATTTGGTTCTGTAGTTTGAAAATTCATAATAATTTTCTAGTAAAAATGTGAATGTATTTATATTTGAATAGCATAATCTTTTAGGAAATGCTTTATGAATTTTATATATTTAGATACCAAGATACTTTTGCAGTTGTTGATCCTGAATTTTCTACATTTGGAATTTTAATTGTTTTAAATTTACAATATATTTATCTTGTTTTAACCTCAATTTATATATATATTTGGATGCCATATTTTGTATAGAATATTTAAACCCAAATATTTAACTATTTGTATACGTGCCACATTGTAAAGTTACAACAGCTTTTTTAATATCGTATTCCATAACTTCTACATTTGTACTAACTTGTGGAAGATTAGTGTGACGTGCTGACTTGTGGAACTAACGAGATGGCATGTATGGCCAGTTGTGATGTGTCAGCGTACTCTGCGCTGGGGTACCCTCCCCGCCGCACAAAGCGGTCAACATGGCGGTCAACATGACAAGTGCTCGCCCCGCCGCAAGGCAAAAAGGCGGTGCGGAGTGGCTTAGCCTCGAAGGCTCCTTCGCTGCACTGCTCGAAGCGGTAGGATAGCGGTGTCGACTGCCGCTATGCAGGATTTCGTCGGCAAGACCAATCCTCCGACGTCACAACTACCCATCTCAAAGATGTCCCATCCCGCGATCGGGCGGCTTACGCGCCGGCATTTAATGAGGATGGAGCAACGCGACAAAGACGGGAAGGCGATAAATGTATAAGGATCAAGATGATGACCCTTTTTTACCTACCCGTTAGCTCGGCCTATATAAGGGCCCTGCATGGGAAAAAGGGGGCCCAAGGTAGAAAAGAGAACAAGCAAGAGTACCGCAGAGAGCCTAAGGAAGAACTTGTAATTCCCGAGCTTTGTACTGCGCCGCTTGAAAACACTTCTAAAAAGCAATCCAAATAGAAGTAAGGCTATTACCCATGGCTAAGGGGGCCCAACTCGGGTAAAAATCTCGTGTCGCTCCAAATCTTAGTCGCCGCTCGCTAAGGGGAGTTCCTAGGGTTTCTCGCTAGGTTTAGCTACCGCCAAGACGCCTTCCAACAAAACCCGTCTCAGCATCCTCCGGCCTGCTGTGGAATACGCCGACAGGGGCGCGCTGTAGGGGCTAGTGGTTGGCTTTTTCCGCTAACTCCTCGCAGACTTTTGTTCGCAGCTCGTATAAGCTCGCGGCATCGAAGATGGCGGATCTCAAGACCAGATATCGCGGGGCGCAGTGACGACGAGGGCGCCTCGGCCGCCACGCCGCCGAGGGACCGCCTCACCTCGCCGCAGGGCGGCGCGCAATTGCTTCGCGGAGCCGGGAGCACCCGCGGCGCCGCAGCCGGCTATGGAGGCGCCACCCGCCTGTAACTTGCACGCCGCCGTGTTTTCTTCGACCACCACCGGTGGAGTTCGCGGGATTTCGCCACTCCGTGGCTCGCGGCATTGCTGGCCTCGTGGATGCGCCCAATCCGTAGGGCTCTCGCCACGGTACCCATCGCATTTGGCGCCTTAAGGCGCATGCAGGCGCCCAGCCTCCACCGCCTTAACGAGAAAGGCCCCGCCGGGGAGCCGGGTTAGGAAAGGGCGAAGCTATTTCGTCCCGCCTCGAGGAACCGTGGGGACCTCCGCCTCATCTCGACGAGAGCCGAAGCGCGGGCGATGACCTCCGCGTCGCCGCGCCACTCCGGACCAAGAGCGCCGCACGGTAAGTGTGGCAACGACGATGAGAGTCCCCCATGGCTCTCATCCTCGAACCAGAGGAAGTTCACCTCCGGCCCACGCAGAGCCGACCTCGCTTCCACGACGATCACGACCGGCCTCTCGACGAAGCGGCTCTGCCTCTACGGTGTCGGTGCCAGTGCCTTCTCCTACGGTTATGCCACAGAATCTGCCGGACAGATTCGCCCGCGGCTATAGAAAAATATGATGGCACCACTCAACCCGGAGTTCTCCAAATCTACACGACGATGGTGCGGCAACAAGGATCCGAAAAAGTCATGGCTAACTACCTCCCAACAGCCTTGACAGCTCGCCCGCCCCGGGTCAAGCAAATCTCTGCGGGTCAAGGCACTCGTGGGAAAGCAGCGACATCTTTGTCGCCAATTTTCGTGGCTTTTCACAGAGCTCGGCAGGAGGATGACCTCCACGCCTCGAACAAGAGAAGGGGAGTCGCCATGACTTCATCCGGCGGTTCGCCATCGCCGCAACACAATCCCCATATCTTCGAAAGCAATCGGTCGTCATCGCCAGAGGGGCGACGCGATCGCAAGATGAAGGAGAAGATGGCCACCCGCACCATCGCTTCCACCTCCGAAGCTTTTCTCCTCGCACATAAGTGCGCGGCCGCGGAGGCAGGGACCAATACCGGCGCCAAGGGTGGCTACGGCAAGGATGAGGCCGACCTCAAAGGGTTCCGCCGCCACAAGAGGGCGCGGAAGCGCGAGGCGGGCGAGACCAGTAGTCTTGGCCGCCGAAAGCACGACGAAGCGACGACGGAGAAGACCCCGCGCCTGGGGAGCGCATCGCCGCGATCGGTGGAAGATCGCCGCGATCGGCGTGGTGACCGCTGTGATCGGGCGTGGTGATCGCCGTGATCGACGTGATGACCGCCGCGGCCGTGGGAACGACCGCCGACCGTAAAGAGGGTGAGCCCTATTGCCCAATACATTAAGACCAACACCCATGACCTAGACAACCGCCGGTCGCGGGCAAGATGGTGGAGAAGCGCTCAAGGAGCGCCGCCCGACGATGATCAAGATGAAGATCCTCCATCGCCTTCCAACAGCCGATCACGCAGGTGGCCTATATTCATGGTGGTTGGCCCACCTTCCCTCCATCGCCGCCATAAACGGCCAAGAGGGAAGTGAGTGCCACCACATCAAAGCTCTGGGCGGGTCGATGTCAAGTGGTCTCGAGCAAACGCCACCTTCACCAGCCGACCATCCCGAGGGCGCCAACGCCCGGGCATCTCCCGGCCGAGTGTCGCCCACCGCTCGAACGCGCGGCTCACCCGCTGGCCGGTGGACGGGGAGTTCTATCAACCTCCCGCCCTCCTCGTTCTCGGCGCTCAGATCCCGCGGCAGATCTCGCGCCTCGGCTCTCTTTCTTCGGTAGCCCTGAGGCCGGTTTGATGCCCCCGACAAAGTGCGCCCCTGCTACCTTCGGGAGAGGGACAATTATCGCACCGAATTGGTGGATTTCGAGGTCGCCGACTTTGACCTCCCTATAATGCCATACTCGGCCGGCCTGGCTGGGCCCAACCATGGCGCCACCCACTACGCTGCTCATGGTGGTGAAGATGCCGGTCTGCCGGCCCCATTGTGATCGTGGTAGATAGGGTAAAGGCCTTGCGCTGTTTCTTGGTTGCGCAGACTCGCCGGTACCACTGCGCAAGGCGCCAGACGCCACTTCCTGGAGCCTCAAAGCTCGACTAAGGCCACACCGCTCACGGTGAGGCTAAGGTGGTCGCCTGAAAGCGGGCGAACCCCGAAGATCATGCCAACATTGGCGCCAACCTCCGGGCCAATAGAAGACGCGCGCCACCTTCCTCCACCCAATTCGACGGTTCGCCGGCAACCGTCCGATATGGCCGGGTCCCTGTGAGGTGATCGAGCACCGATTGCAACGCCCCCCGAGGCGCGCCCGATCCGCAGAAGGTCCGGAGGCAGCGCCCGAGGCCAAGATGCCATTCGAGAAGAGGTGGAAAAGCCGCCGAGCGGATCATCCGGAGGTCTTCATCCCGAGTGGCTCGCCAACCCTGCGGTTCGCCAAGAAGTCCAACGGAAATGGCGATGTGTCGATTTCACCGACCTCAACAAGGCTCGCCTGGCGACCTTACCTTCGCCGCGTGGTCGATCTCATTGTTGACTCCACGGCCGGTGCGAATCAACAGGCTTCCTCGGACGCGCATCTGGATACCACCGATTAGCATGGCGCTTGAAGATGAAGAGAAGACCACTTTTGTAATTTACGGTGTTTATCGTTATGTAAGGATGGCTTTTGGTTTAAAAAATGCCGGTTCCACTTACCAACGTACATGCATTATTACCTTCCGCCCGAGATAGGGCGTAAATCTTGAGGTTTGTGTTGATGATTTAGTTGTGAAGATCAAAAAGAGTGAAGAACTGATCCAAGACCTAGAGGAAACCTTTGCTAACCTCCTAAGAACTCGCTGAAGCTCAACCCGACAAATGCGTGTTTGGCGGCTCCGGCAAGCTATTGGGTTTTCTCGTGTCCAAATGGCATTGAAGCCAACCCCGATAAGATATCGCCATCGAGCACATGAAGCCACCAACACTCAAGTAAGTCCAATGCCCGGCCGGGTCGCTCGCCTCCCTAGGGCGTGTTCATTGCCCGCTGGGAGAAAAAGCTTGCCCTTGTTTAAGTCCGAACAAGACAAACCACTTCGAAAGTGGATCAAGAAGCCTGTATATGCTTGAAGAATTGAAGCGGTACTCTCCTCTCCCTTGCCGGTTTCAAGACCGTGAGCCGCTGTTCTCAGACATAGCCGCCACCCCCGAGGTGGTGGAGCGCGGTCTGATTATGAGAAGGAAGGCGCCCAAAGGCCGTGTACTACATCAAGAAGGCAGTATCAGACGAGGTCGAGACCCGCACCAAGCAGCTCGAAGATGTCAGACGCAATTCCGTGGCGCCGTGAAGCCGCGCCATTATTTCAAGGGCGGAAATTACCGTGGTCACGGCTACCTCCGCGAGAGATCCTCCACAACCGAGAAGCGTATGTCGGATCGCGAAATGGGCGGTGGAACCGGGGAATTCAACCTAGGATTTGTACCTCGCGACCGCCATCAAAAGTCGGTCGGGCGGAGTTCGCTCGTCGAGTGGACTCGCCGCCTCCCGAAGCCAAGACACCCCCGCGCCTTTCTCCCCGGACCTTATTCTTTGATGGTTCCTTCAGTTGAGGGCGCTGGGCCGGGTCGCCCGTCTCCCCGACGGGACGCCCTCCAAGATGTGGTCGCCGAGTTCAAGGCCACAAACAACATGGCCAATATGAGGGCCTCATCGGGTGGTTGTGCATCGCTTGCTGGGCATTCGGCAAGGCCTCCAAGTCAAGGGAGACTCGCTGGTTATTAATCAAGCGCGAAGGAATTCCAATGTTCCGACCCCACCATGGCGGCGCATCAAGTGAGGTCCCAAAAATGGAGCGCCATTTTGAAGGTTTGGGATATATCCATGTCCCCTGGCCATGACAATCACCTTTTGCGGATGGGCTCGCAGCCTTGCGCCCTCAAGGGCTCTGCTCCGGCCGGAGTTCAAGAAAGGCTATCGCGATCCGCCCATCACGCACTCCCCGGCCGTGGGGATGATGGTGTCATCGCCGCAGCCCCCAGCTCAGAGGGGACGACAAAGAAGGTTGCCGCGCCTCCGGCCAGGAGAGGGCGGCACCATCGCTATGGCCCCCGATTCCTGGGGAAAGATAGCGTGCCCGCCAAATTTCTAGGTCCGAGGAAGATGGCGGTGTCAGGCCGAGGCAAAGACCAGGGGAAAAGCTTGGCCCAATGAGTACCCAGCGAAAGCACCGAGTGGTCGCCACGCTTGGCCAGAAGATCGGTGGATGGATCCTATCCTTGCCTTCCTCGCGACCAAGTGATCCCCGACGATGATGCCTCACCAAAAGATTGCACGAAGGCTAGTGCTATACCGGTAGGTGGGGACCTATATCGCCAGGAAGGAACGGAGTTCTACCGGCGCATCACCGGGAAGAGGGAGCACCGCTTCCGATATCCATGGAGGCGCAGCGGAGCCATATGTCCGCCGAACGCTAGTCGCAAAGCGTTCATTGGATTTTATTGGCCATCGCCTCCGTGATGCTTGCGAAGCCGGTGAGGACATGCGGCTTGACGCTTCGCCAGTAATCCACCGACCACCCTAAGCTCGCAAACCATCCCGCCTCCGCCGCTTATGTCCGGGGCCGATATCTCGGGTCCGCTCTCGGCCACAGGGGCTTCACCCACCTCTTCGCCGCCATCGACAAATTCACGGCGGGTTGAGGCCGAGGCGGCAGACGCCATCACGCCACCGCCGCCATCAAATTTATGCGCTGGATCTTCGCCCGCCGAGTCGCCAATTGCATCATCACCGATAATGGGACCCAATTCACCAGTGCGGCTTTTCTGGAATTCTGTGATGAAATGGGCACCAAGGTATGCTTTGCTTCGGTGGCCCATCCCATGAGTAACGGCAAGCGAGCGCGCAATGCGCTGGTGTCAAGGGCCTCAAGACGAGAGCGCTTGATCGGCTTCACAAGAGAGGCGCCATGGATCGGAAGAACTCCCGCAGCATCGGTGGTCGCTTGCACCACGCCCAACGGGCCACGGCGAGACGCCTTCTTCCCGGTGTACGGGCAGAGGTTGTCCTCCTCCGAGCCGCCGGCCTCGCGGTCTCGTGTTCAACGAAGAAGACCAAGAGGATCTCCGCGAGAAGATGTCAACCTTTGGAGGAGGTGCGGATCGCGGCCGCTCTCGCCCGCCCGCTACAAAGAAAGTCTCAGCGGTATCACGCCACCCGGTCTCGAGAGGACACTGGCAAGAGGGCGACTGGTCTTGCGCAGACCAGACGACGCTGGGTTGCATAAATCAGCCTCCGATGGGAGGGCCCTTCAAGGTGGTTTCAGATTCTGCCCGGGCCAAAGTTAGCCAACGAGGACGGCGAAGAACCGATTTAATTCTTATAACATAGAGTTGTTATGAAATTCTACCCATGAGGGAATTGTGAGTATCTCGCCGACGCCTGTGTCACCATGAGGTAAGGCTCTCCTTGGTCGGTTGGCGGTTTCTCGGTTAGTAAGGTTGTTGCCTAAAAGGGCTTTCAATTTACCATTGTTGTCCCTTTTTTTGCCCATAGTGGCAAGTTCTTTTTGCATGAATGTCGCTGGTTCCAGATGTTGGCTAATTCTTGACGACAGTAAGGGTCACCGGTGCTTGTGTCCCATAAGGACACATCAGGGGCGAGCTAGATACGGTGCTCAAACGCTGCTTGCACGCCTCAAGTTGGCCTCAAGCACTGGTTGTCACCGCGAGCATCGTTAGTCTAGTACCCTCCCTAAGCCCGCCGCTTGACGACAAAGACCATGATTCGATTTCCAAAAAATCGCAAGGACTTAGAATTCAAAAAGGGACCAGAGCTCACCCCATGCAGGAACCTATATCAGTTGGCTCTTTCTTGCCTACGCCTACTCATTCTGTTAGCAGCGGTGCCCCGAGGCTCCTTCGTGGCCGCCAGGCCTGTGGGGTCGACGCCCCAAGCTCCTTCATGGTCGCCTCAAGCTTCTTCGTGGTCGCCCAGGGGCTCGTGGGCTGGTCGCCCCAAGCTCCTTCGTGGTCGCCTCAAGCTTCTTTCAGGATGCCCAGGCTCGGGCCGGTCGCCCAAGCTCCTTCGCTCGCGCCTAAGCTCCTTCGCGGCTCGCCCGAGTCTCCCGTGGTCGCCAGAGGCTTGGGGACTAGTCGCCTATGATATAAAATGCAAGATAAGCGCTACTTGTCACATTTTCGCCATCTCCTTATGTGCATTTACTAAGATGGGTCAAGTTATGCGTGGTTGTCACAAGTGCCAAAATTAACGGTCCCTCATGATCAAAGGAAATGTGTTAAAAGCGTTAACGCTCGTGACGGCAAGCAACCGGGTGCAAGTTAGACGTGGTACTTCGGACACGGCTCAGACGCCGGGTTGGTTTCTTCACACCGCCGTTGTCACCGCTGAGTGCCGCCGGTCTAAATACACTTCCGGAAACTTGTTGCCTTGCCACGCTATGTCACGGGCGCTGCCAGCGATCATCGTGGTCCCGCCTGTATGGTTTGAACCAAGTGATAATCCCGCAAAAACCAAACGCTAAGACCAAGTTACGCCTAGCGCCTCGCGGACCAGTGTCGGTTTTTGCCTAAGACCCAGATAACTTGTGTGATCCTTACTTGTGTTCGCATGACACGCGTAATCACCACCGAACTCAAGGATGTCGCCTAACCTAAGCTGCTCTCACCATTCCATCCGAAAGTTAAAAGTCGATCGCCTAACGATTTGATCCAACAAATTTGATCGCACAAAACGAAAAGAACCGCAAAATAGCGTTAAACCCAGAAATGTCCGATCCGCTAAGTACAACTTAAGTGTTTATACATGCAGGTAGGTCAAGCAAAAAGAAGAGAGAGAAAAGCAAATGAACCTGTCCGCCCATTTCTTCACTCGTCGCCGACGCCGATGTTGTCACCTCGCCGCTTTCCACGGCCAACAATGCGTGGAGACATCCATGGTCGGTTGCTCAACTTGCAAAGATCCCGCCACGCGCATCCGCAGCCACAAGACTCGCCTCCGCCAAGGCTATGTCTCCTCAACACCGGCCGCCACCGCTAAGGGATCGAGGGCGGCGTCGCTGGCCGCCCAAAGAAGCCAGCAGATAGGTCGCAAATATGATTGTGACCTCCCGACCTTCCCCGGTGGAGCGAGCAAATAAGGCTTCGCGAATTTTGAGCGCCTTACTACTGCTTTGGTCGCAGGCGAATTGGCAAGGAGTCCTCCAATGGCGTGTTCAGGTACACCCCAAGGGCTCTGTGCACCTCTTCGCGGCTGAAGGCCTTTGAGCATGACGGATGTTGCGCCAGAAGCGGAAGGACTCCACCTCCGAGGTCTCGCCGCCTCCGCCTCTCTCCTCGATCTCGGCAATTTCGCCCGCTCGCATGGCGGCAGCTGGCTGGTTCTTCTTGTGCTGCTGTTGCTTCCACAAGATCCGCTCACCCGCTTCCTCCAGCCGCCGCTTACCGACACCAATCACCGGGCGATATCGGCCTGGTGCTGGCGGCCGCGGCAAGGGCAAGGCCTAATGCGCCATGTAAGTCAGCCGAGGCCGGTGAAGTGCTCGACGGGCGCTTCGGGGGGCCAGGCAGGGGTGCGAGGCTCGGTGGTGCTGGCGGCTGGGTCACCTGCCCGCCTCTCGTGTGGCGCAGCAGGGGCATCCGGCGGGGCGACGGCGCTCGGGCCGGCGCTAGTGGCGCTTCCGCCTTGGCTGCCCCGAGGGGCCGCCTTGCGGTACCCTCAGCCGAGGCCGCCATTGGGAGTGTGAGGCCACCTTGTTGATGGTGGTCCGGCTCCCATGGCCGATGGAGTTGGCACTGCGGCCGCTGAGGCCGGGCACGGAGGAGGTGCCTGAGCCGGGCGCCACGAGGCGCCGGGCCGAGGAGGAGACGCCAAGGCGGCATGAGGCGGCGCCACCGGCGATGAAGTCGAGATTGGGGCGGCGGGTCGCCGAAGAATACGCCACGACGGGCTCGTGGCGGCGGTTTGGCTCCGGCCCACGCTGGCCCTCTGGAGTCCGAACCTGTGGTGTCTGGGCATGCGATCGCTTGCTCGCGCCCGACACGGGCAAAGGTCCCGATCACCACTGGTCATGGGTCGGCACCACGGCGGTCCTGGAGTCCATTGGCGGAGCAACTTTACGACTTTTAGGGCGCCCGCGGCTCCAGATAGCAGCGGGCCGCCGAAGGGGTGCCGATCAAACCGGCCAGATCAAGACGGCGAGCCATCCGCCTGGATCTCGCTTCCTCCAAGTTTCTCGCTACCGCAATGGATAAAAAGCAATACCGTTGGTGGAAACCACAAAAGAGGCATGTGCACGAGAAAAGCTAAAGAAGAATGAAGACTCACGTCCGCCACGTGGCGCGCGCGCCGTTGCCGCCAGATATCGCCATGCGGGCGACGCGGTGGCGAGAGGGTCGATCCTCCGCCACGAAGTCCCGCCACTAGCCCTCAGATAGTCCGGCTTCGCAATCGAAGGACGCGGTCGCCATTGCGCGAGTTCCGCGCCTCGATTGGAGAATTCCGGTCCTCGATGGTTTCCGCCGCCTTTGGCTGGCATATTCAAGGCGCTAACGACGCTTATCCTTGATGTATGTACCACTGCCGCGCCATGATTTCCAGCTTGATCGGGCCGAAGGTGATGTAGCGGAGGCCATCCCGCCCCGCAGTGGAAGTAGCAGCCCCCTACTTCATTTTCCATGAAGCGCCAGAGAAAGAAGTGGCGAAAAGCGAAGATTTGGCATCACCCCATGAACATTTCACAGAGGTGCGCCAAGACGGAAAGGAAGATAATGGAGTTGGGGGTGAGGTGAAGATGGTGGATCTCAGAGAAGTGAAGGATGGTGAGGAAGAACTCGGAGAATGGCGGACCAGCCCGCCATCATAGCCTGTGTGGAGAAGGATTTCGCCGAAAGGCACCATGGCAGGGGTTTCCCGCCCGGAAGCTGAAGGTGCCACGGCTGCTAGGATGGTTATCCTATCCACCGCGGGGAGTCCGCGATGGAGGTCGGGAAATCGGGCGCCATGAAGAAGACAAAGGCTTTTCGAGCAAGAAGATTGAGGGAAATGAAAGTCGGAGGCGCAAGGAAGAAGAAGGCGAAACCGCCCAATACAGATGAACCTATCTATATACGCTACCGCACCGACGGTTCGCGAAGAGACAAGATCGCAAGGCCGCCGGTCCCGGAAAATCCGCAGATACACGGAGGGGACCAAGGCGGTCAGATTCCATGAGTGGTGGCCCCACCCAGAGCACGCTAAACATTTAATGAAGGTTCTAAAGTAAGCTTTGGCACGCTGCCTCCGTATGGCCCGGGGCTACTTATCAACAGATTGCTACTGGGTATTCTCCCCGCCGACAAAGCGGTCAACATGGCGGTCAACATGACAAGCCCACGTGGCACCCGGCGAAAGGTGGGCGAAAGCACGCCTGCTCGCCGGCGACAAGCCCACGTGGCACCCGGCGAAAGGTGTGGGCGAAGCACGCCGCCGCCACGACAAGCCCACGTGGCACCCGGCGAAAGCAAAGGGCGAAAGCACGCCCGCCGCCGGCGACAAGCCCACGTGGCACCCGGCGTGGGGGCGAAAGCACGCCTCGCCGCCCGGCGACAAGCCCACGGGCACCCGACGAGCGGTGGGCGAAGCACGCCGCCGCCCGCCGACAAGCCCACGTGGCACCCGGGCGAAAGGTGGGCGAAGACGCTCGCCGCCCGGCCGCAAGGCAAAAGGCGGCGAGGTGGCTTAGCCTCAAGGCTCCTTCGCCGCACTGCTTCGAAGCGGTAGGATAGCGTGTCGACCGCTCGCTTGCGAGGATTTCGCGGCAAGACCAATCCTCGACGCTGGCAACTACCCATCTCAAAGATGTCCCATCCCGGCGACGGGCGGCCATGCGCCGGCATTTAATGAGGATGGAGCAACGCGACAAAGACGGAAGGCGATAAATGTATAAGGATCAAGATGATGACCCTTTTTACCTACCCCTGCTAGCTCCTGCCTATATAAGGGCCCCTGCATGGGAAAAGGGGGCCCTCAAGGTAGAAAAGAGAACAAGCAAGAGTACCGCAGAGAGCCTAAGGAAGAACTTGTAATTCCCGAGCTTTGTATCTGCGCCGCTTGAAAACACTCTCTAAAAAGCAATCCAAAGAGAAGTAAGGCTATTACCCATGGCGAAGGGGCCTCAACTCAGGTAAAATCTCTGTCGCTCCCAGCTCTTAGTCGCCGGCTCGCTAAGGGAGTTCCTAGGGTTTCTCGCTAGGTTTAGCCACCAAGACGCCTCCTTCCAACAAAACCCGGCTCAGATCCTCCAGGCCTGCTGTGGAATACGCCGACATGATGCTTATGAAATATACTAGGTTGAGTTATGCTAAGAATAAGCCATGAGGAAAATATTTGGTGCGTAGTTTTTTAAAATCGAATTTATGAACCGCAGATTTTTTTTCAAATGTTTTTTCGGTCTAGTCTAAAAAATCGATTTAAAGGACCTAAACGCGATTTCCAATTCAGCTATAAACCCTCGACGAATCTGCGTTTTTTCCAAAAAAATCGACAAAAGGACCTAAACGCGATTTTCAATTCAGCTATAAACCCTCGACTAATCTGCGTTTTTTTCGAAAATCGCGTGTAGGGACCTAAACGTAATTTCGATGTTTTTCGGGTATATTTTACTTAAAAAGCTGCCGAAAGGACCTAAACGTGATTTTTAATTTTTCTGAAAGGACCTAAACACGATTTCTGGATTTCCGAGGGGCCTTGCTGGGGGCCGACACGTGGATGGCCCGGGAGGCCGGCAATCTTTTGGGCTTTAATATATACTAGATAAGGAAGCGCGGCGGCACGCCGCGCCCGTAGCTAATAAGATTTAACTGGAAAGACATGGAAAGACATATTGTGAGACGCCATGCAATACAAGCAAGCTAGGATAGCATGTCTACAAAGTGATCACCGGATCGCATTTTGAATAGATCGATGATGACAAACGCTTTTGAGCGATATCACCGCTCATACGAGCATATATCATATAAATTTATATTTTCTTGCTTATCGGCGCTTTTATTATTTAAATCGTTGAAATAATGAGCGAACAGGAAAAAAATAGAGAGCTAGAATCGTGAGAAATAATTGCTTCATTTAATTACTTGGGAAATATTGGAGACCGAGCCGAAAACCACTTGGGCGATGGGGAAAAAGTCTAGAGATAGAGCTGAACATATTTTTCTGGTGACGAAAACTTTTTTCCTGAGAAAAACGGAGAAAGGACCTAAACGTAAAGAGTAAGGACCTAAATGTTACGTTTTTGGACCTATCCGCTATCCTGAAAAATTAGAAAAGGGCTTGTTCACAATTTGAATTTAACGGAAGGTTTTTTCCGTAAAACGGCGCACGAGGGACCCAAATGCGATTTAGAAAAGGAAATCTTCCCCTTACAGAAAATCACGAAGGACCTATTCGTAAATTACAAGGACCTATCCGTAATTCTAAGAAACACAGGGGTTTTTTTGCAAATTTGCCAAGGAAGACACGTGGGCACCCGCTCCTTCCAGGAAACTTGCGAACTTTAATTCAGGGTATGATATAACATATGTCTACTTGTTGTTTAAGTTGTACTTGGCCTATTCTTTAGGAACGCACATTATTATTATTATTATATATATATATATATATATATATATATATATATATATATATATATATATATATATATATATAAAGCTTCTTCTTCATCAAATAAAAGGAAAAAATTCTACAACAATTTTTTTGAAACAAAATACCCAAAATTTCTATAAAAATAAAAAACCTTTACTATATTTAAGAATGGAATAAATTAATATTAGTTAAAAATAGGATTGAAAAATTCTTGTCATTTTGAGGCATTTAAAAGGTTAAACAAGTGATAATATTGTATGCGACCGTGAGAAGATAACATTTTATGCATGAATGGTTTTGTATTGCATTTTAGATCCTGAATATGAAAGTGGAAAAGATATGTTAAAATATAATAGGCACTTTGCACTTACCCTAGTTTTGTATTGCATATTAGATCTTGAATTTTGCAGTTTAGTGAATTTTTTTTGTTAACCATACCACATGATCTTTTATGAAAAAATTAATCGTGGGCTCAATTGACACTGCAGCCGCTTTAGAATGGCCTCAGCACTGTGTAAAAACTATCCCTAATCCTACACATATATTAGCAAGTAATACATTATTTGCACATCAATACAAAATCGAAGCAAAGTATTTAAGAAAAACCTAAGCTCATAAGGCGTAATTCTACCGTGTCAGGCACGATGGGCATTGGACCATATCGGGCTGGCATGGTATGGGCCCAATGGGCCATGGGTATAGGCCGTGTCGTGCCATCACGACTTGACTAGCCAGCCGTACTATGCTGGGTCAACCCAACTCGTCTTCAATAAGCCTAGGTAGGGCCTATTGGCATGCCGTGCTATATCTATGCCATGTCGGCCCAGGTTCGATCCATTTAGATGAGCGGGGCACCTACCGGTGTGGTCAAGATCGAGGACATAGTGAAGCTCGGGTGGAGGTGAGGAAGATGTTTGCATTAGGGAAGAAGCATGCATGGTTGTCAGGGGTTTAATGAGGCTGAGGAGGTGAGGATCATTGAGATCCGGTGCCATTGCCATCTTCGTCTTCTCTCATCGAGTGCCGTGACCCAAGCGCCGGCCAGTTGGACATGAACAAAGCGTACGACGCTTCGACGCGGATTGCCGGTGACACCGGTGGAACGTTGTTGGTGGTGAGAGAGTCATTGGCATACCCCTTGGAGATAAACGGGTTGATCTAGTTAAACGTCGCGAGAGAGAGGAACGACGTGGCGGCGCACGGCGTGGCGGGCGCCTCAGCGCTGGTGTTTTCTGGTTCACCTTCATGGGCTCCGGCGTCATGGGCGGTGAAGCCAATGATGGCTAGATACGCCAAAGGCATGGAGACGAGTAGGCCAGCAAAGGCGAGAGGGTCATCTGGGAAGAGCAGCGAACCGTCAGCACCACCGCCGAAGCGGAGAAGAGCGCGGTGCCGAGGGCGGTGGCGATCCAGAAGAGACGGAGATGCAAAGGCTTGGTGGCAGTAGTGGCCCTTTTCTCCGAGGAGACTGACCACGCGGCCATAGCGTGCGCGACGAGGAAGGCGGACTCCACAACACGCCATGGCGTGCTCGGTAGGAGGAAGAATGCGAGCGCGAGGAGGACGGCGGACGCCGAGCGCGATCACAGAGCGCTGGGTTCGAATGGCGGTGGCTTTGGCAAAGAACGCCTGTTTCGGGAAGCTCTGTCGCCCTGCGAAGGCGGTGGATGACGAGGACAAGTGAGGCGACGAGGAAGACGAGGTCGACGGCGCCGAGGAGCGCGCGCTGCAGGCATGGCGAGAGGAAGAGGAACGCGAGCTGGTAATATAAATTGCAAAAAGGGATAAAAATGATTGATTTATTTTTGAGATTGGTAATATATATTGCTACGTACAATATATTTAGTTTTAATTCATACCGGAGAAGAAACCATAAAAATTTTTGTAACCGACGAAGAGAACCGTCCTTCTTGGTTACGAAGAGAGCCAAGTAGCCCCAAGGTGAGGAGCTCGGACGAATGAATCCCTTGTCCATCGGGCCTTCATTGCTTCTTCAATTCACCAATTCATCTGTGGCATTCGACATGTACCGCTTGAAACTGGAGCAGCCCCGGTGAAGTTCAACTACTTAACTCAATATCCCGATCGGCGGCATCCCGCAATTCCATCGGGAACACCTCCGGGTATTCAAACCACGGAATGGACTCTAACTCCTCATGGAAGGGATAGGTTCTAGACTTGGCTAAAATTTGAATTAAAACATGATCTAGACAATAGCACAAGACAAAGGAATCCTACAAGTCTAACATACATACAAGCATAGACCATGATGCAAAAAGGACACGACAAGACATATGCATGCATGGTATGACACGGATCTGATATGCATGGTATGAAATGCACGGTTCCAACGTGATCGTTCCTCTCACACTCACCATTCAACACATGTACAACCTTAATTATAAACATAGGGCGGATAATACAGTACTAATTGCTACCTAGAAGATTAAGCAAATCCTACTAATTACCTAAGTGGTTGTCAAGTTTACTGTTCGCCTTTATGCACCTTGCTCGATACTTACCAGAGGAGTCACCAGATCGCCCTCGGTTATTTGAATGTCCTGGTCGCCTCATCGGATTTGAGGCTAGCAACGGATCACCGA
The DNA here is from genome assembly GCA_036346375.1 of Guadua angustifolia. Taxonomy (NCBI): domain Eukaryota; kingdom Viridiplantae; phylum Streptophyta; class Magnoliopsida; order Poales; family Poaceae; genus Guadua; species Guadua angustifolia. The sequence continues at coordinate 6,900,398 of CM070511.1, read as the reverse complement.
TGGTGCTCACAGCTAACACCCAAGCCCAATTAGGACAACAACGATTCCATTCAATAACTCGACAACAATCCCAGATTCCCCAGATGCAACCCAAACTCGCCCAGATCGCCAAGATACCGGTTTCCATTGCCATATCAAACCAATTCACATAAAGGGGGCAACGAACCCAAAACTTTACTACCAGACACGCAACGCGGAAGCACAACAAACAACACCAACTCAAGCACAAAGACAAACCAGACAACCACACAACTAAAACAACACATCTAGCATACTAGAAGCATATAAAACATGACTAGACAAAGAAGATAAAAGTTCGAATTTCGCATGACGCCTAGAAGTACGGACATCCACTCAAGCAGTATAAGAAACACATAATTAACCAAGTATAGCACAACAACAACAAACATGATATAAGGATTAGCATGGGTAGAAGTAACAACTAGACATGAGTTGAGCATGATAATACAACAAGGTTCAACAATGTAAATAGCCAAGTATTTAAACAAGCCATAACATAATTTTAAAGACTAACTATACAACAAAATGGACACACAACCACCACATTAAACCAAAAGTAGACATTTCCGAAGTGTCCTGCCTCGAACACTTCCGGTATTTGCAACGCTTCGAGCTTAGCCTCATTCGTGTCCCGCCCAACCACCGAGAAGCAAAACGGCAGAACTCACACCCGCTGGGTCCTCACCAAAACCACAAAGCGTACATGAGTACGTAAGGTACTGCAAGACTTACCCGTGGTCCATATATGACCGACTCGAAAGGATATGCATTTGGATGTAGCAAGGAATAAGCTTAAGGTAAAAGTGCATAAAAGCTTAACTTTGTTGCATAATCACATTCAACTACTCAATTTACAAGTTTTATAGCATTTATGGACCGCACCTACTACTAGAGTGAAATCTGAATTTAAGCATTAAAGAGAGTAAATAATAACATGAAACAAGCATCAACATCAAATATACCAACTAGTTTCAAGTTTAAGTTGTTACTACGCTGAAATGCTCTGATGATACAAGCGTGCTCATATCCGAGAGCGCGGCAATTCAATCGCTTATTCACCCCGCAGGGATCATCAATCGCACGACATGTGCCACGAGGAACCTCATGTCAACCTCCTCCCATCCATATCTACTGCTGAACCATCCTCATGCGCCCGAGCACCTAGCAACCTCCCTCGAGCGGCTCAAGCCTCGCTTAGCCCTCGAGAGACCTAGGCCTCGCCTCAACCACGCCCAATCGCATGAGGGCATGACCCATCGAGTAGTATGCCATGAAAGGGTGGCTTACCGCACCATTATATCGGGCATGCGATCAACAAAGTGTGCTCGATCAACATGGCAAACAACGGATCGGTCCTTAACCAACACAAAGTAGACTACGACATTTGAGTCTCCATACCCAAATGATCCAACCCTCTCGCCTGGTCTCAATTTTACATTTCAAACATAACCATTTCCATTTACAACTCAATAGTGTGAAATAATTAAACTCAAGTGATGGAACCTTCCACCACTTGGCCCATACCCGACATCTAAGCAAACTAAGCATGGACACAATATAAATACTCATGTACTAGTTCCAAGGAAGGTATTTAACAATTATCAATGGGTGAAAGTGCAGCAATTAGGTTCTAGTCCTATCCCACATTTCAATTCCTAATGCAAGACGAATCATCCAATAAGTAAATTATTCGCTAAAATACAATCGTATAAGGTTAAACATGCTTAGGTGCTTGCCTTGAGCTTCACTGGATTTTCAAGAATGGTTGGCTCTCCCAGAACCCCTCGGTCACCACCGCTAACCATCAAGGGTTCGTTTCTACACGATCACAATGTATGGAAAAGAAAATGAGATGCATGCAATGCATATGAGATGAAATACTAAATGCATCCTCATGACCAATCCAAAAGTGCAAGCATTCATTTCAATTTAAGAACAAAAACTACAATGCTACTCTCTATTTCTATTCTATAGCACAAATCTGAAAATAACAAGCACATTCCTCTAAACAAGTATAACTTTTATTTGGCTAACCCAAAAATGACTTCTTGGACTCTAAAAGACCACAAGAGGGTGATCTAACATTACCATGCATCATAACATTCAGAATACAAATTTAAAGTTTGCAATTAAACTCTGAACTTTAGTCCCAAAGTCTGAAATTTTCAGCACAAACTGATTTCAGAGCAGCGTTGATATAAATGGCCATAACTTTTGAACCGCTTTGATCAAATTGAGCAAACTTATACTTAAACGACCACAAGACATAGGCCTACAACCTGGATTTGGCCAATCACCCAGATTCTGCTCAGAGAATTCCCAGTTCGGCCAGGAACAGAGAACAGTTTCAGAGTTTCAGAAATTTCAGTGTTTCAGAACAGCATGCACAAACTTCATCATATAAATTGCTATACTTAATGGAATTGAGTAAAGGATGACATTTTTATAATCTACATGAAATTTCCTAAAACTTCTCAGGAAAAATTAATTTCTAATTCGGCCTCTAACTAATTTTTATTCACAGCTCAAGTTTCTACCCGAAATCTTCAGCATTTTCAGAGCAGCAAGCACTAAAATTGCCATAACTTTCAGCTGGGTTAACGAAATTGAGTGATTCCAGTTGGAGATGAAAGATAATTTCATTACCCACAACTTTCTCTACAGCCAACCTAGCAAGAGATGCTCGGAACTTGCTCAAATCAGCCCAAAACAGTAGCTACGAAATCTGCTCGAAAATTCAGAACTTTGCTCCAAACCCTAGAATGATTGTTTCCCCTCTAAAACTCAAATGTCTACTCACCATAGCTCCCAACTCCACCATTGCTGCCCCCAAAACCAGGAAACACCAAACCCTAACCCTAGGGAGGGCCTCACCTCAAGGGAGTAGAGGTGGGAGAGGAGGAGCTGCACTTGGAGGAGGAGGGTGCCACCAGGGAGCAGCAGGGAGGGCTGGCGCCTTGGGGAGAGCTGGAGGGAGCTTCGGCAGGGGGAGCTGCAGGGGGCGCCACTAGGTAAGGCCAGCTTGAGGAGGCTTGGCTTGGGGAGAAGAAACCAGGAGAAGAAGTGCTATGGCTTGGGGAGGAAACTCAAAAGAAGAGGCTGCTGGTTCTGTTTCGGTTTGGGGCTGATTTGAGCTCACTTATTCACTTAACCCCACTAGTAAGTCATAGTTGTAATGGTTAAGTCCCAGAATTGCAGCATCAGATTCAATTTTGATGCTATGATTTAAATTAGTATTTGGCATTGGATTTTGGTTCAAATCCCACAACATTGAGGAGAAAGTTTCTAGTTCGCGATTAGCTAACCCGCACATTCTAGATCCTTATAGCTCTCAAGTTACAAGGCTCTGAACTTTAATGAAAACCATATTTGCACACTGAAATTTCTAGCTCTGAAATTTTTCCTAAGTTGGAAATTCTTCTAAGTGGCGGTTTAGGACATTCACTGAAGTCGAAAGTTGATCTCAAATGAGGCCAAAACTTGGTTGGCGCTAATGTTAGCCGCAAGAGCCGATTTCGAACTTGGGGCCATGACATCAGAGTTCGATCAGCACCCTTTATTAAGAATAGCTTCACAATATCGGTTCTCTGTGTTTGCATAGCTAGATCCAATGGTGTCCAAACCATACTACAAATTGAACGAAAGTTAAGCGCTTAATCCATCGAAAAAGAAAATAAAGCAAGAAAATTCCAAAGCTTAACTTACATCATCCGAGCGATTGATGTCAACATTGTACAAAGAAGAGAGTCTTTATAGTTCGACTACATGTCGCTTTGGACAACAAGAATGCATTAGGGTTGCACCATATGTTAACCCAAAAAATATATGTTAAAACAAGAAAAACATAAGACTCATGGAACCGTATGAGTCCGTATGCAATCGACACATACCACAGGAAAAGTTTGCAGCAATACCCATCAGTTACCTGTCACTATCACATTTCCAAATGGTCAATAAAATTCCACGTGCTGATATATTAATTTGTTCCAGAGAAGCAAGCATCAACGTCCCAATCTCCAAAATTTGCTAAAGCCCAGCCTCAATGAAGGATGGGCAAACTCACTCGTAGCAACTCTCTTAGGCTTTCATTCTCACTTCGCCCAAAAAGAGTAAACCCAAAGTTACTATGTTTGGACCCTCAAGCACTATATGCTACTACTTCACACTTAGAAACTTCCAATGTGCCAATTAGGGCCCTACTAACTGGGTTGAGTGTTACAAAACCAATTGGTGCCGTTCTACTATAGAACATAGTTTATGACAGGGAAAGAATATGAGAATAATTAGCAAAAGTAAAACAATTCCAGTTCATTACATACAACTGCAGATATAATATGAATCAAGAAACAAAATAATATGCTTAAAGAACATAACAATGGGGCCCCTTTCATTTCCAACTTTCTCCTCTGTCCACATCCGCATTCTTGCAAACTGTGGTCATTCACTATAGGGTGCGCTTTTTTATGGTATAGCCACAACAACAATATAAACAAAGCTTGGGAAGCAGAGAATTAAGAGCCTATTTGGAAGAGCTCCAGATTCCAGCTTCACCTAAAATCTAAAACTTGTAGGCTAAAATAAAGTGAATTAAGTTTATATTTTTGGTCTAGAATGTAAACAAGATGATCTATCTAAACACTATTAATGTACTCACAGCTTCAGCTTCACGAATCTGGTGAAGCTAAAATTTTCAGCTTCACCAGATTCACGAATCTGGAGAAGCTGAATCTCTACCAAACACACCCAAGTCAATTCATGCAGTGCTAGGAAATAAATGCAAGAATGTATGGGTGCTTAGGTTCCTTTAGATCAAGCAAAGATTGTTGAAGATTCAGATTTAAAATTAAGGGTGTAGTTTAGAGCTCCAGCTCCACCAAACTGTGGAGCCGAGTCAGGAGTACATTAAGAGTGTTTAGATGGATCATTTTGTTTCCATTTTAGACCAAAAATATAAACTTAATTCACCTTATTGTAGCCTACAAGTTTCAGATCTCATATGAAGTCGATCTCGAGCTCTACCAAATGTGCCCTAATTCAAAGAGGATTAACACTAATGTAAAAGTTCTATTAATTGGTCATGTGTTTCAACTTGTCTAGAAAGAGGATGTCACTATTGACTGTCTCATAGTCGCCTCTCGCTGAACCATCAAACTTGATAGGTTAATCAGAGCTACTTGAATCCATCTCGTAATGAAAGCACAAGCTATATTCCAAATTGATGAAGAGACCAACAAAGGATCAAGCAAGTAAGTCTCAAGTCCTCTTATAAATGAGAATTGTCAAAATGAGCAGAGCAAGGTCATTTACAAGATTGAGTCATAAAACCACGCAGCCCTCTAGCAATTACTTTTTTCTTTCTCGGGACAGGATAGTCCGATAGCAATTGAACTAACTTTAGTGTTCTCCACTAATGTTATGGTTGTCTCCCTTGTACGCTTTTTGACGAGGGTCAAGCGCCCTTGACCGCCAACAGACGGTCAACGGGCTCCCAAGCTCGTGGCCCCGACCACGACACGGGCGATGCCGAGGCGCCGACCTAGAGTGCATATGACCCGAGCACGGCTTCGCGACCTTGAGCTCGAAGTCGGCTCGTTCAGTGCGAGTCCCTTGGATTCCGTAGAACGCATTTACTCGGCGGTTACCAAGACGTGATCGTGGGGAGCGGCAGCGACGCAACAAGTCCGAGCGATTATCGCCAAATCAATGCGCATGAAGACCACTACCCGAATATCTCCCGTCTGCTACAAGCGAGGAGGTTATAAGGCTAAGGATGCATAGCCCGGGGACAGACATCGAGCTCGAGCGCTAGACACCGCCATTGTTGAGCTTGAGCCGAACACCTCTCAGCATCGAGAGTAAAAAGTCCATCGCCGCAAGGCAACCGGAGTAGAGCTATTACCTTCGAGGGCTCGAACCAAGATAAACCTCGGTCACGCTGTCGCCAGCTCCGACCTTCAAGACGTCGCTTTTTCCTCCGCTGAGCTAAGCTCGCCGGTCCCAAGTCTCACTAACCCCGCTTTACCAAAGATAAACCCTCGTGTCACGCCATTGTCGCTTAGCTCACCTTCAAAGACGCCGCTTTTTCCTCCGCTGAGCTAAGCTCGCCGTCCCAAGTCTCACTAACCCCTGCTTTCATTTCTCGCGGTTGGCGATCCCGATCGCCGACGGTACCGTGCCCACCATGGGGCCCGAGAAGCCGCTATTCGCAGAAAAGCGCCAAGATCTTGGGAGCATGGCGGCTTTATCGACGACATTCTCGAAGCGGGTTCGGCGTGGACTCCGACTCGCCCCTATTTTTGCCCTCGCCACCGCCACACGAGCCGCACGCTTTGATGGCGACAAATATGGCGCAGCGCTGCCGCGGACGGCCGTGACTCGCAGACTCGAGGAGGCTTCGCCAGATGGTGCATGTCGCCATCAACTGCTATAACCGCCCCGATGGGAGGACCAGAGAAGACCGGCGATCTTTCGGGCGCCCCAAAGCTTCCTCCTTCAGAGAGCGCTCTCGCTTATCGCCGGATCATGACTGGTCCCGATAGGGTGAGGTCGGAACTTGTCGACGATCGGGATCGCCAACCGCAGAAAATGAAAACGGGGGTTAGTGAGACTTGGGACCCGAGCGGAGCTTAGCTCAACGGCGAAAGAACGCGACGAAGTCAAGGCCTGAGCTACGCGACAACGAACGCGACATGTGGGTTTATACCGTTCGAGCCCTCAAAGGTAATAGCTCTACTCCAGCTTGCCTTGCGGTGATGGACTTTGTTACTATCGAGTACAGAGGTGTGTTACGTACCAAGCTCAACAATGGTGGTGTCTAGTGCTCGAGCTCTGATGATCCCCCCTCAGGCTGTGCACCCTTAGCCTTATATTCTCCCCGCCTCAGAATCTGGACGGGAGGTATTCCCGTAATGGTCTTCATGCGCATTGAGGGTCAAGCAGAACTGCTCCGGACTTGTCGCACAGACCGCTTCACTCCCCACGATCCCACGCCTTGGTAACTGCCAAGGAGATGCACGTTCCGGAATCCAAGGGGGCTCTGGCACGAACGAGGTCCGACCTGAGCTCAAGGTCATGCGAAACCATGCCCGGGGTCATTCGCGCTCTAGGTCGAAGCGCCTCAAGATACGCCTGTGTCGTGGTTAGCCTCCGAAGCCGGGAGCCCACGACCGTGGGCCGACCGGCCAAGGGACGCCCAACCTCGCCGGCCAGCCCCCAAGGCTTAAGGTCATGGTCGAACACCGCCGACCTTAGGCCTCCACGACGGGTTGATTTCCGGAACCTTCGCGACTTGAGGTCGAGGTCGACGGAAACGTAACGCCAAGTCGTGATTTAACCGACATCCGGGCGCTTGATCTCCAAACTTCGGTGACGGCTGGTCACGAACTGCCCGCAACGCCGATCCCGCCAAGCTTAGCCTTAAATTGCTCTGCTGTCACACCGACCGGCCCGAGGTTCCTTTAGTCCGCCGCCAGAGCACCTCGGTCTTATAAAGCTTATGATCGCCGCCATTCTCGAACTCTCCGCTTCTCCGTAGTCTTTGACCCTTGCTTGAACTCTCCTTCTTCCTTCGACCAAAGCTCCTCTCAACCGCCATGGCTAAGCTCGAAAAGCTCTCGACGGACGAGGATGAAAGAGCTTGAGAGCTCGGGGTCGCTGGACCCATAGTCGCGGGCGACCACGGACGGGAGACCGAGCCGCAGCCTCGACGACGAGCTTGTCAAGACAGAGCAAAGACATGCTTTTCGACATGGACGCCCGAGAGCGAAGTTTTCGCAGACGTTTCACCGTATGTGAGATCGAGTTGATCAACTGTACCCAACTCCATCCTTCGCTTTCCATCTTCTCACACTGGCGAGGGGTTCCTTGAATCCTTCCCACACCTCGCCAAGCTCCGCTTCTTCTCGCTTTTCCGCGACCGGAAGGACCCCGTGGTCTGATGCCTCTACTTCCGCAATGGACGGAGTCCCGTGGTCCTTTCTCTGCAGACGCTATCATGACTTTGGCCCGTGGTCCGAGCGATGGTTCTACCAAGCAAGTCGAGGGCGGCGCTACCGAGTTCGAGGGTACCCTCAAGAAGGAGACCCCAGAGTCGGGCGACCGAAGATGATCAAAAGGCCATCGCGACCATCCATATCTACGCCCACGAGGCCTCACCGCAAAGCCATCGCCAACGACTTCGAGGAATCGTGTTCTCTGCGAAGGAGGGAGCACCCTTCTATAAGATCCAAGGTCGTGATGACTGACTCATGGGCAACAACCGAAGTCGATTGCCCCAAGATTCATCAGGATTTGCTCCCGGTTCCTCTTGATGATTTGGTCTTTTTAGCACCAAAGAATCTCGGATCGCCGCTCAATGAACGAAATGTTCGAAGGCCGCCACGACTACACCTCGACGAGCCTATGCCGAGGAACGCGTACAGCTCAGCAAGCCGAGGTAGGCCACCCGACCAAGTACTCAATTCGAGTGTCCACGAGGCCCTTCTTGAACCTCGCGATGCTTACAGGATCATCAAGAACCGGACCGAGACACCAGAGAATGCTCCACGCCGGCGGGACAAGGGCAAGAAGGGGAAGAAGACGCCTCCCCCGCCCGGAGCAGACCGCCAAGTGGTGAAGAAACCTCACGTCGAGTGGGGCGACCGTGCCACGGTAAGGATTCCTACGGCCGAGCCCCCGGGTCCTTTGCTCGCGTCCTTTGATGCCTGATATGTTTTCCTCTTTTCGCAAGCCGAAGCGCGCATGCCGCCAGACCTCGAGCCCCAACCGCCCAGTATGACAAACTCGACCCCTGTGTTTGCCGCCGTGGGGGACGCAGACCCGACGTGAGCTCCAAGGTCCTGTGCTGAGCGCGAAGCGGTTACCTCAGCAGCGTCGGGGCAACAAGGCCTACGCCGACCCTCGTCAAGGCGGAGGCCGACGACCCATGTAAGTCCTTGGCTTTTTCGCTTCCGCCCTTCATGTTTTTTCGCTTAGCGCTCGTTTAATCGCAGACCTTGAGCGCCCATGCTCGAGACTTGCCCGCTTTGACGATGGTTGTTGTCCAGTATGCAGTCCGAAGTTCGAGGAGGAGGACTCTTCAGGTTGGCTCGCTGCCGCCTCGAGCCAGCGCCAAGACTTCTTCTGGGCCCCCGAGCTGGGCCCTAGTGGGCGGGTTCGACCAAGGGCTCGATGACTCAACCGAGGAAATCTAGCCCGTGATCAGCGAGGACTACGACACCGGCAAGGCCCACGACTCAGCCGCTGCTGCCGATCCTCCCGAGGTCGACGCGGGGGATGGCACCCAGAGCACCACGGTCGCAACCGTGGCGACGCCCCAGGCTCTCCCAACCACGGTCGTTTTGGGCGCCGAGGTCACGGCGCCACCGACCGCCGAAGATGGCCATACTGCAAAGGTGCTGCAGACCTGCCCAACCGCCGCTGCATCGGGCGCTATGGTCGAAGCACCCCGGGCCACGGAGGTCGAGCCAGCCTGGAGATCGCATGCGCCGATCCGCAATCGATCTCCGATGCCGGGTGGCGCGGCTGTCCGACCACGGAGGTCGGAGCCAACGCCGCTGTCGCCTCCCCTCCTGCCGGCAAGTTGAACCCGCCAAGGGAGGCAATAGGTCACCAAGTTGCCACCGTGGTGGAGACTGAGGGCCTTGGCCCAAGCACGTCGGGGGTGGCCGCGGTCGGCTCCGGCTTAGAAGCGCAGGTCGACGAGGAGGAGATCTCCCGCGACCGCATTGATGAGCGTGAAGAATTCACCCGCGCAAGCCTTGAGGCCCATCTTCTTGAGGTAAGGGCCCCATCACGCACCTTGCTGCATGATAGCTCAAATTCCCCTGCTCACATTTTCGCTTTGCGCCACTCTTCGTCATGAAGGCGACTGGCAACGTCTCCCAAGGGCTGAAAGGCCTTCAGGAGCACGCCGTCATACTGAAGGGCCTCATGGACGTGGTGGAGGCACGAGAAGCCGAGCACTCCAAGTTCATCGTGACCATCGAGGTCGAGCAGGAGGAGCTCGAGCTGAAGGCCAAAGAGCTCGACGACCTGCGCCAGACAATGAAGGCACAGGAGGTGGCCCACACGGCCGAGCTTGAGCAAGCCAGGACTTCCGAGTGCGAGTTCTGCTACAAGGCCGTGGAGCAAGAGCGCTGCGATCGGCCAAGGCGCCGAGGCCGAAAGCGGCAAGGTCGGCGACCGAGAAGGCCACTACGAGCGGGCGCTTCCTTGCAGTGGCGCTCCCGAGCTTGAGGCCAAGATCCCGGGGCTCGAGGAGAAGCTTGACCCGCCAACGAGGCGCCGAGACCGAAAGGGCCAAGGTCGAACGCCGAGAAGGCCGCCATGAGCGCGCCCTTCACGGGCAAGGCGCCCCCGAGCTCGAGGCCAAAATCTTAGAGCTTGAGGAGAAACTTAGCGCCCAAATAAAGCGGCAAAGAGCGCCTTGGCCCAACTCAAAGATGAACGGCGCTAAGCCGTGGATGCCTTCAAGGAAGCCCTCCAATACTGTGAGCGAACTATCGACCTTGAAAGCCAAGGTAGCCGAGCTCGAAAGGTGAGAAGCTCACCCGCGAGATGGCCGATCTGTAGGTGAACTCGCCGGTCGACCTGTAAAAAACACTTAAAACAAAAAGTTCTAACAGAGCAAGATTCCTTTTGGAGAACAAAGAAATCTTGTCTTGATTTAAATTCATAGTCGAGGATATTTGGAGTTCGCCCTTTTCACTTTTAGTTACGCTCCTTAGGTCGTGCGCCGATAGGATATCCGCATCCAGCCCCCGTTGGGTCCAAGGTCGAGCAACGCCGGTCTTGGGCTCAATAGTTAGACGCAGGCAAACGGCCACGACCTGTAAAGTTGAGGAAAAGTGCGCAGGGAAAGAACGTGACAAAAGCGAGTGCGATAAAGAGATGGGCACACCCGGATTGACGTTCGAATCACAACCATGACCACGCGCACTACTCAATGGTCAAAACTGTGAAGCTTCGGCTCGAGCCCGAGCACAGGGAAGAGCCAGATTGCGAAGAGATTCGGCTTTCGGTTGGCTCGACCACTGGTGGTAAACGTTTAAGCTCGTAACGCTCAGACCAAGAGCGAATGCGAAGGGCACGAAGGTCGCACTCGAAAAAGTGTCGGACAATAATTACAGTGCATAGTCAACAAAGGAAATAAGTAAAGATATAGAATAAAAGACCAGCTTTATTGAAACGTAAGGTATAGAAATTACACATAAAACTTCCGAAGCTGATCTATGTTCCACGAGCTAGAGAGTTCTCTGCCATCGGGCATCGCTAGCCAGTAAGCCCCCGTGTGATCTGTTGAAACGACTCTATAGGGGCCCTCCCACCGCGGGGATAGCTTGTTGGTGTTGGACGAGCCCTGAATCCGTCTCAGGACTAGGTCCCCAACAAGGAGCTTCCTAGGTCGCACCGACCGAGATGCATGTCTGCGAAGAGCATGCAGGTAATGCGTTGATCGTAGCAGTGCACGGCATCTTACTTCTTCTGCGAGGGTAAGGTCGAGAGACCGTTCGTGCTCGAAGTCGACCGGTCGACTGCCGACTCGGCAGAGCCCAACAGAATCCTCGGGAGGCAGATTTGGCTTCAAGACTCCAACACGAGCCGAAGGAGTGGACCCTATGGCTCTACCGACCGTGGTACGAATAAACCATAAGACGGGAAGTTCCTCCACCCAAGTCTTGCCGTAGCGCTCGAGCTCATCTCGCAACTCGCTTTTGACGCTTGGACGATTTGTCCGCTGGCTCCACCGCCTCCGCTGTTCGAGGGTGAGCCATCAAGTGAAGCATACCTTGATGCCGAGGTCCTCGCAAAACTCCCGAATAACTCACCGTAAACCGAGTACCATTGTCGCGATAATTTTGCATGGGACCCGTGACACGTGATCACGAACAAGCGGAAAAACGGACGGCCCGAGCAAAGGATGGTCGAGACCACCACTTCAATCCACTTGGTGAAAGTGTCAACAAGAACAAATGAAACTTCTTGCCCCGATCACCGAGGAAAAGGGCCGAGGATGTCCATTTCACGCCGAGAAGGGCCAGTAAGCGGATAGTCCAAGCACGATGCGGGTTGACGCGACTTCGGCATGAAACCGCATGCTCGACAAAGCGGACAATATCACGGCATCCCGGCGCCAAGGCCAATAATACCCATACGAATGCCTTGCCGACCATTGTCCCAGACGAAGAGTGCGCCCACGAGGCTCGAATGGATGTCGCTTAATGTACTTACCCTCCTCCAGAGATGCACCGCCGTATCGCCGGAAACATTCCGCCAGAGCGCCCCTCGACAAGCGTGTACAAACTCGCCTTGCCGCTGATCCCGCTTCCTCTCGGCAGGTCGTCGCAGTAGTGACCCGTTATAAGGAAATTACGAATTGGTTCACCTAGGAGGGAATACCTTCACTAAGGCGAAGCGAGACCTCCCGATCGGTGATCGAGGAGACGCCAACAACCTGTGATGACATCGGCGGACCTCGCCATCGAAGATGCGAGCTTGGAGAGGAAGCTCGGACTCGAGTTGTCCTTCCCGGTATGTGCTTGAGCTCCAAGTTCGAACCATTTCTCCATCTTGCGCGACTTCGCTAGGTACTTTGACATCGAAGTCCCTCGAGCACCGGTACTTTTATTGTATCGATTGACGACGAGCCGAGTCGCCTTGATGACCAACCGACGACGCCTAATGCTTTGCAAGCCCGCAGTTCGCCAAGAGAGCTTCATACTCGCCACATTGTTGGTCGCCGAAACCCAAACGGACCATGTACCTCGGTGGCCGCCGTGGGGTGAGAATAAGGATTCCACCACGAAGCGCTTGAAGGACCTCGAGCCATCAAGAACATGGTCCAAGGCTTTTCCTCCTTGACCTCGGTTCGGGCGCTGGTTATGACGCTCGCCGACCACGGTCGGCAAGCACTTGCGATTTGATGGCCGCTCGAGCTACGACCGACATTGAATGCCGCCACCCATAGCCCATTTGGCGATGCGCTTGCCGCCCTCCGGTTTCGTAAGATGTCCCCGAGTGGAAAATTGCTCGAGACAACCACGGAGTGCGCTCGAAATACGTCGGCTTATGCTGGCCATGTGGAGAGCGCATGAGCTTTTGTACTGCGGGTAGCGCCCTTCGCCGCAAGACTTCACGACATAATAGATCGGTGTTGTTGGATCCCCACTCACCACCAGACAAAGATCGATCGCCTGGCGGTGGCCGCAGGTAGAGCAAAGAACCTCTCGCGGGTTGTGGAGTCGAAGGGGTGGGGTTGACAGTATACCTTCACTGTCGAAGGACATGCCAGGCCTCCGAGGTCCACTCGAAGCTCCTTGCTTGCACAAAGCCTTGAAGAATGGAAGCCCACGCCGCCGAGCCTCGAGATGAATTGCCGAGGGCGCTATGCGGCCGGTGAGGCTCAGACCGCTGACCGAGGTCGGGCGCCATCTTCTCGATCGCCTCAATCTTTTCTCGGTTCGCCAACCCCGAGCCCCGATCATGTAGCCGAGCACCTTCCCGATGCGGCGCCAACACGCACTTCTCGGATTAAGCTTGATCTTGTGCCCGCTTAGGTTGTTGAAGGTTTCTTCGAGGTCTCGAATGTGGTCGCCGGAGGGGCTTTTGACGATGATGTCGCCCACGAGACCTCAAGGTTGCGATCGATCCGAGGGTCGAACGCCTTGGTCATCGACGCCGAACGGGCCCCGTGATTGCGCAGATTTAAACGACATAGTCGTGTAGCAAGAGGTGCCGAACGGGTGATGAACGACGCCTTGTTCTCGCTGCCAACCGCCACTTTGATCTCGTGGTACCTCGAATAGGCATCCAAGAAGCTCAAAGATCTTGGCGTCATGGTGGAGTCGACGATCCGTCGATGCGCGGAGCGGAAGTTGTCCTTCGGGCAAGCCGAGTTCAGCCCCGTGTGGTCCATGCACATTCTCCACTTTCCGCCCTTCTTCTGGACAATGACCGGGTTAGCCAGCCACTCAGAGTAGTCGATCTCACGAATGAAACCGGCCTTCAAGAGCTTGTCGAGATTCTCCTTGATGACCGCGACTTTTCGGGGAGAAACGATGTACTCGGCGCGCATGTGTCGAGAGTCGGGTCTCACTGCAATTTGTGCTCGATCACTTCCTCGACGCCAGACATGTCCGCTGGCTCCTGCTTAATATGCCCTTGTTGGCGCGGAGGAAAGTGACGGGCCCGAGTTCCTATTTGGAACTCAAATCGATTTAAACATGGATGCATTTGGCCGAAGTCGCTTCCTCGAGCGGCAAGACAGCCTTTGTCGCCTCACCGGGCCGGATCGCCGCCTCGATGAGCGCCACCGCCGCCTGGCCTTGCTGGGCAAGATGTCGGCAAGGGCCAAGGCCTTGGTCTCCCATCCGTCGCCGCTCAGAGATCACCCTCGCACGCTTATGACGCTGCTTGGACCAGCGACCATACACCGGCAATATAGTGGTTGGCCGCCATGAACTTGACCAAGGCAGCCGCCTAAGGATGGCGTTGAATGAGGTCCCTCGACCACCTCGAAAGTGATTAGCTCTTGCGGAAGTTGGTCGAGTCGCCGAAGGTGACGGGCAAGACCACCGCCCTAAAGGGATGGACGAGCTTCCAGAGACGATCCCAAGAAGGGGACAGCGATGTTCTTGACCTTCGACCGGAATCAGATCCCATTAAGCGCTCCACCGCAAGAAGTTAAGGAATTACCGCCATCGACCATGACACGACCGGATCATGGTGTTGCCGATGGTCGAGGTCACGACTAAAGGCGGTCTTCGATCTCGGCCATACCTTGAGTGCATCCTCCGGAGAGAAGGTGATGGTGGCCCCAGCCCACTTGCAATGCTGCTCGGTGGGCTTCCCGGCGGTGACTTGGTAGATGGCCCGCGAGGGGGCCTTGAGCTCGTGTCGGATCGGTAGGGTCGATGAACCGCCGAAGATAACATCGATGCGATGCTCGCCCTGCTGGAACTCCAAGTCGAGGTCGTTGGGGTCCGCCTGCTCACCCTATCCTACCGGGCATCCTCTTTCGTAGCACGGCATTTCCCTAACCATCGTAAAAGGCTTCTAGCTTGCTTTTGCCAAGCCCCGCAAGTTCGCAGTGTCGTGGCTTACGTGCCCTATGAAATAGGCGAACTTTGATTCATCGAGTCTGGGCGCCGCTTCGCGGGGCATCGGCCGCCGGGCCTGTGTCGCCGCCCTCCCGCTGGGCTGGGCTCGCTGACGAGGTCGAGGCCGCCCTTGACGAGGTCGGGATCCTTCCCGAGCTTGATCTCGGACTTCAAGGACCTCGCGCTGGCCGTCCGCCGAAACGATCACCCGTGGCAGTCCGCCACCACTCCGCGTCGCGCTTCCGCTTCTTGGTTGCGGCGCCATGGTGAGCGCCCTTGGAGTTGGATGGGCCACCTGGGGGGTTCGACTGCTTACCTCGGTCATAGTCGCGTTCCAATGGACAAGATCGTCTGCGTCTCAAGATACCGCCCGCCATACGGAAAAAGCTTGTTGACGCCGAGCCTCGAGGTGATCTCTGTGTCCTCGAGAGGCGCCGGTCATGGACGCCGAACTTGAAAGCTTTATTGCAATTAAGGAAAAGCAAAGTAATGATGAGAAGATTAGTAGGATCAATGCTAAGAAGGAAGGGGGTTTGGCCGAAGATTTCTCGATAGATGAGTGAGGAACCCTATGGTTTAAAGGTCGGATTTGTGTGCCAAATGAAAAGGAACTTAAGCAATTGATTCTTGAGGAAGCACACGATTCTAAGTATTCTATTCATCCTGAAAGTGCCAAGATGTACCAAGACCTTAAGAAGAAATTTTGGTGGCCGAGTATGAAGCGTGAAGTAGCTGAGCATGTTGCATTATGCGATGTATGTCAGAGAGTAAAAGCGATGCATCAAAAACCCGCAGGACTGTTGCAGCCATTAAAGATTCCTGAATGGAAATGAGAGGAGATTGGTATGGATTTTATCACCGGATTGCCCAAGACTCAAAGAGGTTATGACTCCATATGGGTTATCATTGACCGGTTGACTAAAGTTGCCCACTTTATTCCTGTGAAGACAACTTATTTAGGGGATCAGTTGGCAGAACTATACATGTCAAGAATTGTATGTTTACATGGTGTGCCTAAGAAAATCAGACGGATCGAGGTACCCGCTTTACCTCAAGATTTTGGGATAAATTGCATGAAGCAATGGGAACTCGTCTCAATTTCAAGATCGCTTATCATCCGCAGCATGATGGTCGACAGAGAGAGTTAATCGATTTTAGAAGATATGTTGAGAGCTTGTGCGATATCGCATGAAGACATCTTGGGATAAATGTTTGCCATATGCAGAGTTCGCTTATAACAATAGCTACCGAAGCTAGTTTGCAAATGTCACCGCTTGAAGCCTTATATGGTCGTGCTTGCCGCACTCGCTAAATTGGAATGAGACGGGGAGCGTTCGATATTGGGCCCGAGTTGCTTAGAGAGGTTGAGGAGCAAGTTGCCATGATCAGAGAAAGACTAAGGACAGCCCAGTCAAGGCAGAAGAGTTATGCTGATAATCGGCGTCGTGAATTGAGTTTCGAGCCTAATGACTTTGTGTATCTCAAAGTCACTCCCTTGAAAGGTGTAAAAAGGTTCAACGTTAAAGGAAAACTTGCACCTAGATATGTAGGACCATTTAAGATCTTGAGCCGCAGAGGAGAGGTTGCGTATCAGTTGGAGTTGCCCCAGTCATTAGCAGGAGTGCATGATGTGTTTCATGTGTCGCAACTTAAGAAATATCTCAGAGTGCCAGTAGAGCAGATACCGTTAGAAGCTATCGAGTTACATGAGGATCTGACTTATAGAGAGCAGCCTATTAAGATTCTGGATGTAATGGAGCGTAGAACCAGAAATAAGTCCACTCGCTTTTGTAGAGTTCAACGGAATAATCATTCAGAAAACGAAGCAACCTAGGAGTGTGAAGAAGATCTGAAAGCAGAATTCCCAAACCTATTCTCTATAAATTCTCAATCTCTGGTCGAGATTCTCATATGGGGAGGTTTGTAACATCCCAATTTTTGACTTTTCAATTATTAAATATTATTTTATTGCAATTTATGATTTTTGTGAATTTTCTGGATTTATTTGGATTTTTTGAGATTTATTTGAATTATTTTGAATTAATATATAATGCCTTTTGTTAAGAAATAATTATAAAAAGAAAAGTTTAAAATAAAGTTTTATCAAAAATATTTTATTTAAGTCCAGAATGCCTCAAAGTATTTTTGAGATTTTTCTTGGAATTTTTAGAGTATTTTTACTACCCTAAATAAATCAATTTATTTTCTCGAATTAATTTAAATGGAAAATCCAGAAATTACCCGTGAACAGTAATAGGCCGCGGCCCAATTACTGTGCGGACCGCTAGTGGAATCGGAAGGGGTAACGTGTGCCGTCAGATTTCCATCCAACGGTCATTATCACGCCACGTCAATTAAGTAAACCCTAGTGGTTCACAACCGTTAGATCGTCATCGTGCGGCTATTAGTAATTGATACCGATTTGGAAACCTACGTTTTATCCAAGCTGTCGGATTGGGATCGCACGGTCATGAGTTATCGTCTCCGACTCGAACTCCGCTTCATGTCCCGATCCGAGCCACCGCGCCGCCGAGTTCGGTTAGAGCTTCCATATACGCGCTTCGCCGGGGTATAAATAGAGGGCAGGGCATCCTGAGAATCACCGTGAGCCGCTGCATCCGTCGACCCTTCTTTTGACGTTTGTGCCGCCATAGTTCGTGCGCTAAAGCTCGTCAGAGTCCACAAGGCATTTCCGAGAGGTTTTGCCGTCGCTGAGAGTTCCTCTCACCAATCAGGGACTGGATCCGAGCTCACCGCATCACGCCGCATCCGCCCGCTGCTCGGCCGGTCACCAGAGAGCACCGAGCACCGCAGGGGTCATCGCTTCGCTCCGGAGATCTTCACCACCGTGCATTGCCATTGCCGTCATAAACACATCACCGTGGGATCAACATCGGACCGCCAGGAATTCGCCACGTCGTTTTGAAAGAGGTAAGCTTCTGGTTAAAACGTTAGCCGTAGGATCTTAGATGGACGGTTGGATTTGCGCCGCGTCATTTAAATGAACAGTAAACCACACGGGTAAGCTTTAGCCGTTGGATTGAGATCGTAGGGTCACGGATGGGCCACGTTGATTAAGTGCACAGTGAATCACTCGATATAATGGTGACCGTCCGATTTAGATCGAATGGTGATGGAACTAGCCACGTCACCGATTTAACGGTAGCCATCGGATTGGTTTTAGATGATCCGGATCTTGCCACGTGTAGCCGTACCGAGCCGGCGCCACGCTGACGTCAGCTGACGTCATAAATTCGGTTATTCTTTATAAAAATAATTCGATTAATTCGGATTTTATGATTTTAGGGATTTTTTAGGAATTTAAAACTTCAAAGTGCTATAACTTTTGCATATGAACTCCGATTGAGGTGATTCAAATTCCTAAAAATTTGTAAAATTGAGATCTTTCTAGTGGTGGCTTTTATTTTAATTTTTGAGTTCATTTGATCTTTGGTTTTGGTGTTTATTTGCTATTTCTTCTCGATTCGCGTAGACGTTAAATTGTGCAAGGCTTCGGAGGAGGAATTTGCAACTCAAGAATTATATTCAGACCAAGACCAGGAGCTTAAGCAAGGCAAGTTGTGCTTTGATCATGTTGCACCCATGTTTGCAAAATTGCTATTTTGATTTACTCTATTGCATGATATTTTATGAGTACAAAGGATTTCAACTTAACTTTGGGATTAGTTAATGTACCCTTTGAATTACACCCTACCTTGCTATTTGTATGCCATAATCCACTTGTCACCATAGGTTGGTTCACTATAGTTGGTTAATATTGAAATCAACATGGATGGTTAGAACGGAATAGAATTGCTTAGCCATGCCACGTCATCACATATACATGAAATGTTGAGTATTAATTTTGACTAATGGAATATGGAACAATGATGATAACTTGTGTGTCATGTGCGGTCACACAAAGAGATTGAGTTGTCGTGGCGGGGAGGTCACACAACCATGTTGATTTGTGAGTAGCACGTGGTGCTTGGTAACCAACCGGGTGGTAATCACTTTATGATTGAAGCAAGTGGAAGGGCAAGTGTGCTGGTGGTGGCTCAAGTGGAGCCGAGGGTATGTGTATGTCTTGCTTTAATCAATCCTAAGGACTTAACCTTGCAAACCTTTGACCTGAGTCTATCATGCAACCACATGTCTGTTATGGGGCAGCCTAGCTGACTAATTTGCAAATGCTTAACTTGAGTGCTATCATGGTGGTGTGAGTCCGGGTGTATGGAGAAACTCACATGGCGCAAGAGGAGGGCCTCTGTGGTGGTGTAACCTTCATGTTGAAACCTTAGCGGGTAGCACTGGGTTAAGAGGATGCATTGTAAAGGCTTTGTTATAATCGTTCACCTGTGTGGTGCATGGTTGTATCATGTGGGTAAAGTGCATAACCTCTGCAGAGTGTACAAACTATTCGGATAGCCGTGCTCACGGTATTGAGCAATGCTCGGGAATTACAGTCAAGGGGTAATTAATTAAAATGGACAACTGGAAGGGATGGCAGGATGCCATGTGGATAATGAAACTTGATTTAGGATGGAAAACTTGGGTTTATTTAAGAATCAATGAATCTATTTACTTGTTATTATTTGTTTTACTGTCTTTTCAATCTATGTATCGTATGTGTTCTTAAATGCTGCTTTATTGCAAATGAACCCTTAGCCTTTCCCTTGGAATAAGCCTGCATATAGCTATGATAGAATTGCATTTTGTGCACAACTTGTTGAGTACGTGTTGGTGTACTCACCCTTGCTTAACAACCAACAACAGTGGAGGATTCATCGTCGTTATTGGAGGAGGACTTTCAGGTGGACACGTGTCACTAGGCCAATCCTTATCAGTCGCCTGTGGTGTACTGATGGGACATCTACATCTTCTACTGTTTTCCACTGCATTTGTTCAAGTTATTTTCAGTCTAGCCCATGTGGTTGAATAATTGTAAGTGGTCATAAGATCATACACTAGTTATATTCAATAAATAAAGTCTTATTATTCTTATCGTTGTGTATGATATGATGCTTACCGATGTTAAGCTGTGTGCACTAGCGATTGATCCTGGGACTAGTGCGGTAAATCACAGTGGATTCGAATTGGTGATTTCGGGTCCTTACAAATGTGTTGTTTGATTTTACTACTGCATAGACTTCACATGCTACTGAACCCTCCTAGAACATTACCAGAGTTCTTGTTGCACACTATTGCACACATACCCATATCACATACGGTTCACAAAACACATCACAGACGGTTTTGTGAATCATCTATACCGAAGTGTCAGTGATGACAATCGGTCATCACGGATGGTTTTGCAACCGTTTGTGAAAAAAGTCATCCTAGATGGTTCTAGTTACGAACCGCTTGTGATGAGTGCCATATCACAGACGGTTCCAAATGGGAACCGTTTGTGATGAGCCACTCATTCCATACAATTCTAGTTTGTAACTGTCTGGGATGAGTGCCTCATCAAATTTTAATTTATTGGCAAGCATCAGGAAATGCTAGCCATGCCCTCTAAAACAAAAGACAAAATACAGAGCATCACTAGCATTATTATGACATACATTTCAGAAATAAGCTCCGATCGCATATCAACATATGGCGCATCGATTTTACAAATCAACTCTCGATTCGGCGCATTGCCAAGCCTGTGATGGGAAGAGTAAAGTCTTGCGTGTGTATAAATTAATAAGTGGAAACAATTATTGGAAGATTGACAAACCTCTATAACATTAGTCGTCTTTGAACTAATGAGGAGTTGTATGTTGTGGCAAATGTAGAATCCACATTGATTAGTGACCTTTGGTTGTTGGTGGCACTACCAAAATATAATAGGCTAATTAGTTCCAAATGTATTATTATGGAGTGTGAAGGATTATGAGGTACTGGCGGATACCGAAAAGTTGTAGATATGCTTCAACGTCACTAGGTTCTTCCTCTGTGGCCCTCCATGAATTTTGTAGACGCCGAACGACGTGTCAAGTAAATCTCTGATAGGCTTCAAGTCATGGGTGTCGTCCTTTTTAGAATCAAGTTAAATTACCCGGACATAGCCATAGAACCCAATGAAACCTACATAGCCATATCGCCATGGTCATTGAATCTAACTTTAAGCTACATTATATAGTACAAAACAACAAGTATAGCAACTGAATAAAGCACTTACTCTGGGTTGTGGGGTAAAAGTATGTATTTTTTTATCCCATTAAGCTAGTAATACTTTTTCCATGTACTCGTAGACGACTTTTAAATTTTTGTCCATGGTTTACTTGGATACCATGTGTGGGTCGAGGAAACCCATCGATTGTTTTCATGCTTCTGCTTCCATGATCATATATCTACATATACAAAATCAGTGATCATATATATTGGACATTTACCAATTGTCGTATTCATGGGAGATGACTTGGCCTAAACTGCAATATCGGCTGCGCTTCGACAGGCTCTGTAGTCGATTGGTGGGCTCCTTCTTGCAACACATGGCTCCTAGAGTTTGGTAGCTCCAAAGATCACGTGGCTCTGATAGTGCATGTAGCTTCGGTGTTCCTAGGCGGTCATCGAAGGATATGTCCTTCTTGGGCCACTAGATGAATGTGCCGATGCATCCCCTAGTGTGACGATCTCATCGTTTAGGGGTATCTCCAGCGTGACAGCCTTGCAAATTTCATGTACGCTGTCAACCTCGACCTTTGTGTAGCCTGGTTGTAAAGTACGACCATACACTAACACCACTGCATCAGATGGATATGCACGCCCCTAAGCAGCCTAAAGGGGAACAGAGCCATTGGCAAACCTTACTTGGAGATTGCATGGTGTGGCCATCTACGTAAGGGTACATAATTAATTAGATAATACATCAAACAAGTATATCTAAAGAGCATTGCAGATATTGTATATTACCCCGATTTGGTTTGGAAGAAATCTAGCTTGGTCCACGTCCGCCTCAGGGGCAGACGTGCAGCTACTCGAACGATTGGCTGTGCTGAACTGCACCTGTGGTTCTTGGGCTTGCACGTTCCGTGTCTGCCTCTCTGCAGCCATCCTTTACTCCATCCTTTCCTCAAAACTTCGTAGCTAACTATCGAATTGTGCTCTGAGCCTTTCCTCAACCCTTTCCTCAATCAAGGCTACTAGCCATTCCTCGCGCTCGACTTTGCTTCTCTTCCTACTTCGGTACATGTCGGAGTCATGTGGGAATTCCATTTTCTAGGGAATGAAAACACCTAGGCCTTAAGGGCGACCCAGGTACTCCTTGTTTTCCAAGGCTGTGGAGAGTATATCTTTCTCTCTGTTTGAAGTGAAAGATCCTTGGGAAGATTCTGTGCTCAACGATATTAGGCATTGGGACACTTACTCATCGGTGGGGTTGGCGAAGGACACGCCGCCTGAAGACGTGGGACATGACCTCGCTCTTACCCATTTTCGGGTGCGCAGGTCCATGATCGAGGCAAACGGTGGCGTGACCACCTTCTAGACGCCTCATCATCCTCCCTCATCCATTGCGCAATCTTGCCCGTATACCCAGTTGAGCCGAGTCTGTATGGGTGGGTTTTTTTTGACTGGACGGTCTTGTGCGCCGTACTTTGACGCACAAACTCTTCTGTTATCTTCAACTCAACAAATCATCCCCACACATCTTTAGTAATGAACCCGTACTTCTGGAACGGAGTCATTTCCTTATTCACGTAATTAGTAACGAGAATGCTCTTGAAGTTCTTCCACACCTTTCCTACCACTAGTAATCCGTACCATCGCAGTGCGAGTATGGCATCTTGTGGGAGCTCGAACGACGAGAATATTTCTATCACTAGGTTATCGTGAAATAAGGGGATCTTGAAAAGTGTCGAGCTCCCAAATTTCCTCAATGAACCCATAGTACGAGCTCCTCATTAACCCAGCGGTATTCAGTGCATCTACATGAACACCACTGTTCTGGTTTGTGCTCTTTATGTCCTGATCTCTTGTGTAAAATATGTACCCATTTAAGTCATATCCTTTCCATGTTACAACAATAAATGCCGACCCTTTTGTCAACCATGTTAGCATATCACCTGAGAAGCTTGCAATGATCGGTTGTCGCTCCTTCAACCATCTGTTAAATTGAAGGTTATGCTGTCGGATGATCCAGTATTCCTACCACGATGGATTATCTTGTCATAGCCAGTGCTTGTGCTCGTCGATATACGGGGTCACAACAGCTATGCGTTGCAAGACTATGAAATATGCTTTAGCGCACACAACCAAATCAGGTGTGATTGCTTTCCTTCTGATGGTCTTGATGCCCTGGAGCCTACCCTCATGGCATGATCGAGGCACGCCTATCGGTTCGACCTGAGCCATGTAATCAACGCAGAATTTGATGACTTCTTCGATTGCATAACCTTCGACAATGGTACCCTTCGGTCAAGATCGATTCCGTACATAGGACTTAAGAATTCCCATGTACCTCTCGAAGGGGTACATGCTCTGTAGGAACACGGGCCCGCACATCTTTATCTCCCTCACAAGGTGAACAATGAGATGGACCATGATATCAGAAATCGACGGAGGGAAATACATCTTAATATTACATAGAGTCATTACCACTTCGGTCTGCAGAGCATCTGGTCCTTGTAATATTAAGATAACACAGCCTTGTGATTGTCTTCTGAGCAATTGTGTTAAAAAAATAACACAGCCTTATGATTGTCTTCCGGACCTTGCTCGGTAAGATACTTCTAATTGCCACAGGGAGCATCTGTGTCATAAGCACATGGCAATCATGAGACTTCATGTCAGTTAAACTCAAATCTTGCATCGAAACAAGTTTCTTCATGTTGGATGAGTAACTGGACAGAACTTTTACACCATGCAAGCACTACAAAGTTCAGTTCTCTCTGCCTTGGACAGAGTATAACAAGTAGATTTGTAGTACATTTGGCCTTTATCGGTCTCATTCGGTGCTAACTTAGGTTTGATGCCCATATCGACCAAGTTAAGCCGTGCGTTGATACCGTCCTTTGTTTTACCCTTAATGTTCAGTAAGAGACCAATCAAACTATCACAAACGTTCTTCTCTATGTGCATCATGTCGATGCAGTGCCGAACTTCTAGGTGCTCCCAATAAGGTGGGTAATATTGATCTCTTCTTCCACATGCTCTTCTCACGGGTCCTCGATCTACGTCCCTTTCCAAGCACAACATTCAAGTTCTTAACCATATAGTGAATGTCTATCTCGCTTAAAGGCTTTGGAGCTAAATCGTTTTCGGTCTTTCCGCCGAATTGTTTCTTCATCTTGCGGTATGGGTGATTCCTCCGAAGGAACCTACGGTGACACATGTACACGGTTTTGCACGAGTGATTTAGCCACACACACTCGGTGTCATCCAAGTAGTGAGTACAAGCTTTGGCTCCTTTTGTGCTCTACCTCGATAGGTTACCAAGGGCAAGGTTGTCAGCGTACTCTATGCTGGGGTACCCTCTCCGGCGCATAAAAGCGAGCCACGTGGCGCCTGGCGAGCAGTGGGGCGGACGCCTGCCGCCGGCGCCAAATTTCACGTGGCGGCTTCGGCAGACGGGCGAAGCGAAGCACGCCCGCCGCAGTGTTGCCCGTGGCGCCCGGCGAGCAGTGGGCGAGATCGCCGCCGCCGACGCCACCCCACGGGCGGCTCGGGCGGACGGGCGGGAAGCACGCCCACCGCCGTGTGTCGGCCACGTGGCGCCGGCGAAAGGTGGGCGAGACGCTTTGTCGCCGCGCCCAGCCCACGTGGCGGCTTCGGCGGACGGTGGGCGAGCACGCCCGCGGCCAGGTGTTGCCCACGGCACCCGACGAGCAGTGGGCGAGACGCCGCCCGGCGCCATTTCCCACGTGGCGTTTAGCGACAAAGGGCAGCACGCCCGCCGCCAGTGCCGCCCACGGGCGCCCGGTGAGCGTGGGCGAGACGCCTCGCCGCCTCGCCGCAAGGCAAAAAGGAGGGGCAAGGTGGCTTCACCTCGAAGTTTCCTCCCCCTGTCGTACCGTGCCAGGCGGCAGGCTTGTTGTGTCAGGTCTGTTGATTACAAGGAATCCCGCTGCAGTCCCATTCCTCTGACGCTTATCACCTACCTGTCGCAAAGGGGTCCCATCCCGGGCGGACCGGGCGAAGCCATGCGTCGGCATTAATTGAGCCGGAGGAACGGACAAAGACAGAAGGAGTAATAAATGTATGAAGATCAGCATGATGACCCCCCTTTTACCTACCCCTGTTGGCCTGGCCTATATAAGGGCCCTCGGGTGCATGGGGAGGGGGGACGGATAACTAAGAGTTCGAGCAGTAGAGCCTAAGGAAGAACTTGTAACTCCAAAGCTCTGTACTTGCTTAAGAACACTCAATAAGAAATCTAGCAGGAAGTAAGGTTATTACCCGAGGCTAGGGGGCCTGAACCTGGGTAAAATCTCTGTGTCATCTCTAGTTCATAAACTCCGAAGTCCTTCGTGTGGGAGTTCCGATGGTTTTCATTCATTAGGGTTTGCCAGCTGCGAAGACGCTCTCCTACTGAACCAAACCCGGTCTGTAGACTCGGGCCTGTCAGGTGGAATACGCCGACAGGGGCGCGCCAGGTAGGGGAGCTAGTGGTTGGTTCTCCTGGCTAATTCCCCGGCGGACCTCGGTGTTCGTGATTTGGAAGCGGGCCGTGCATCTGGAGATGGCGGGTTCTCAGCATCAAGGAGCGGCGGCGCGAAGCGGCGCCTGGCGCGTCTGGCGATCTCACCGGCCGAAGGATCGTCTCACCCCGCCTGCAGGTGGCAGATTCTCCTTGAAGCGGCGGAGCACCCTGTGCGATGCCGGCTGGCCATGGAGGCAGCCACTCCTGCCTAGAACCTGCATGCAGTTCGTCTCCTCTTGGACCACCCTCCGGTGGAACTCGCAGGAGTGAGTTATTTGAATGTGTTTCAAATAAACCATGTGATACCCTTACTTCGTTTTTCATGCTTATCTTTACAAGTGGTATTTTTACAAGTGGTATCCAAAAACCCCGAATATGGTCTCTTTTCAAGTTTTCCTTCTTTTAGGCCATATTTAAAATAAAACAAGTTTTTATGTTCAAATCCTTGGCAAGAAATTGAAAGAGTGTATGTCGTTTTTCCCAAGGTCATAAGTGTTCAATCTATTTCTTGTATGACCTTCATTAAAAAGAAATAATTTCATGGGGGAAAATTAGGAGCTTAAAAAGAGATAAATTAAAAAGGGGAGATTATTTAAAAAGAAAAAATGTTTGCCAAAGGGGAGAATATTTAAATAGAGAAATCATCTTAGAATTCCATTTTTAGTGTTTAATGCCAAAAGGGGGAGAATTAGGAAGCTTAATATCATTTGGTTTAAAAAGGGAGCTAAACATGATTAAGGGGGAGAATTGATTCTCATATGCATTCAAAAATTGTCAATGATTATATTGTTTAAAATGTGCATATGCATTCAAATAGCTTAAATTCCCTCAATATGTTAGTTTTAATCCAAATGTGCTTATTAAGCTTGGATTTGTCATTATATCATTTGGTTTAAAAAGGGAGATAAACATGATTAAGGGGGAGAATTGATTCTCATATGCATTCAAAAATTGTCAATGATTATATTGTTTAAAATGTGCATATGCATTCAAATAGCTTAAATTCCCTCAATATGTTAGTTTTAATCCAAATGTGCTTATTAAGCTTGGATTTGTCATTAATCGCCAAAAAGGGGGAGATTGTAAGTTCAACCTTCATTAGTTATGGTTTTGGTGTTAATGACAAATCTAATATTGAGATTATCCATTAATGTGATTTTGTTATTAATGACAAATCTTATATCGAGACTAACTTGTTTATTTAGAATATCTTTGATTAGTCTCATCGCATTGAAAAATGGAAAACCCAAGGTATGTTTGCGTATTCATTCTTAGTATTAGTTGCATACTTTGGAGTCAAGTTAAAGTATGAATGTCCCCATTATATTAACCACAAACGTGCATCATGTTTCCCAATCCACACATTACATGGATGCACATATTTAGGGGGAGTTTGTAGTTTAACTTGAAAGTCTCTTTGTATTGATCGATTCTTTATTGACACATATAAGGATCAAGACAAAGAAACTAAATCCTTGAGTATATATTTGAATTGCCTAGTTAGAATATACTCATGGTAATATAGGATATACTCCAATATGATCAATTTGAATATGTGCATATTATCCTCAAGTCAATCATACTTATGCACATATACATGTGGGGTGTATTCTAGAGTCGATGACTTAGTGTAATGATCATTTCCATATAGATTTCACATAATGGATCATTACCTCTCATCAACATGAGTATATGAAAACTTGTGTAGTTAATATATACTCATAACAATTTAAATGATAATTTAAATTGAGTTCATTTGTCTTGCTAATTATTAAAGAACACTTCATCATGTGTTGATGGTGTTCCGTGATTAATTAAGGACAAATGAATAGCTCTTAAGTATAATAAAACATGAGTTGTATTATTGTACTTAAGACACAATTAAATCATTCAAATTGATTTAGGTTGTGCTCAATTGATCTAAAGGCATCCATTATGTGTTAATGGAGTGCAAGAGACAATTGAGACAACCATGCATCTTGGACTAACTATTTTATGAGTTGTGATTGAGTTAGGTCCAAAGATGAATGAGATGATGAGAATGGGACAAGGACGGCATCATGAGGTGATGGACGTTAAGAGTGGATCCCGAAGATAAAGAGAAGAGTCGAGTGATGATCCCGGGGGAGTATCAAGTGATGATCATAAAGACCCCAAAGGGGATTGCTTGCGCGCGGCGGCGAAGGTATAATTAGATAGGCTAAGGACTTTGTAGTCTTTGAGTCTAAGGTCTTTATCGTCGTGCTATTAAGAGGGGTTGTCTCCTAGCTTGAGCTTCATCATGTGTTGGTGATCTCATTCCGCGTTCACTCGAGCTCAAATCATTTGGATTTGGTTTTTGCATAAGGGTTAACCATTTGGCATGTGTTGCGAATGGGTTAAGCTTATGCTTGATTGTGTTTGGTTTATGCTCTGATTTGCATATGTTGCAAAGAGGAAGAGCATGTGCATTTGGTTTTCGCATAATGCTTTGATTTGCATGTGTTGCAAATAGGATAAGCTAGTGCGTTGGCTTTTGCGTGAAGTTCACTTTTGCATGTGTTGCAAATGTTGAGGCTTCATGTTTTGTTTTCATTAACAAAACAAATCTTTCTAAAACCTGTGTTTGCTTGGAGCTAAGTTTTGCATGTGTTGCAAAAGGAGAGAGCTCAAGCATGATTTGGTGTTTATGTGTTTGTATGGAGCTAGAGGCTTGCATGTGTTGCGAGTAGAGAGCTCATATGGTTGAAATGGTTTTGGTGTGAAATTGAAGTTTGGTTTTGGTGTTGCATGGAACTAGAAAATTGCATGTGTTGCAATTAGAGAGTTCATGCACCTTGATTTAGTGTTGCTTGGAGCTAGACTTTTGCATGTGTTGTAAAGAGTAGTGCTCAAGCATGAAATGTGTTTATTATGTTATTTGCAAGTTCACAGCGAATAAACCGAGGTTTATGAGTCCGAATTCGAGAGCATGTGAGTAGGGCTTGCAACGGGTGTTGGCAAGTTGACTGGGTCTCGTGTTGACCTTCACATGGCTAGGGGGATTAATCTCATAAACTCGAGTTTGATTTGCTTAATACGTTTTGCAAATAGATTTGGAGTTGGTTGCGAAATGTGTTTTCGAGTTTAGGTTGGAATTCTTTGAGCATGAGCTAAGTTGGTGCGAATGTGTTTTGCACGTGTGTATGATCATGTGTTGATCATCTTTGTGGCTCAAAGAATAAGTTTGGTTTTTGGAGAATTGGATTTGGAGTTCGAATTCAGGCTTTCTCCTTGTGGCCGGTACTACCGGGGCTTGAGGGCGGTAGTACTGCAAGTGCGGTACTCACCGTATTTGTCACGAGGTTTTTAACAGAGCGGCTGCTTTTGCGGTTAGTGTCGAGCGGTACTACTGCCCCTGGGCGGATTATCAGAAAGGCGGTACTACCACGCCTCGAGGGCGGTAGTACGGGTTCTCAAGAATCTGCTAGATTTATAGCCGTTGTTGTTGGAGCGGTACTACTGCCCTATTAGGGCGGTAGTACCGGGTTTACAGGTTTTTGCCCGTTTTGAGCCCCCAACGGCTAGTTTTCTTTGGTGGGGTATAAATAGACCCCTTGGGGGGCTTGGGGCATGGGTTGACTGTGTGTGGGAGTCATTTGCATGTGTTGCTCTTCTCCCTTTGCTTCTTGAGCTTAAGAGTGAGACTAATTGCATGTGTTGCAATTAGGAGTGGTTGAGAGCCTCTTGTGCATGTGTTGCACTTGAGGGAGGTCCTTGTGCATGTGTTGCACTTGGTGATCACCGGGAGCGCATTTGTTGTGCTCGGTGAAGTTCAAGTGAAGGAGCGGCTTGTTACTCTTGGAGGTTGCCGACTCCTAGACGGCGTAGGCGTCGTGCGTGGGAGCTCTTAAGGTGTGAGAAGCCCCGGCGAAGTTTGTGAAGGTTCAGGTTGAGCCTACGCGCAAGCGTGAAAAACCACGACTAGTGGAAAGAGGCGGGTGCTCGAGCGGGAGCCGGTCCAAGTGTGGGCTTGCCTCAACGTGGACTAGGGGAGACCGGCAAGTCTCCGAACACCACGGAAAAACATCGTTTGCCTCTTGTCTCTTTTACTTTCAAGTATTTACATTTCTAATATATTGTTCAATTGCTTGATTGTAATAGAATTGCTTAGTGTTAATTGATTGATCAATTTAGCAATTCTAGTTTAGAAACATAATCTAGTTAGTGCACTAGTGAGCCTAGTTGATTTAGGCCTTAATTGTCAAAACCGAGTTAATCGCTTCCGCATTATAATTGATTAGGTTTTGACATAGGGGTTGATTAGAGCGAATTAATTAGTGAGCGATCGAATTTCATAAAACGCCTATTCACCCCCCCTCTAGGCGCATCCTCGACCCTACACCCATGCCTGGCGGCGGTGGCAAGGACGGAGCCTAGCGACGCGTGTATCTCGCCAAGTTCGGTGAAGAGCTCGATGAAGTGCGCGGCGGGGGCAGTGGCGGTGCGAGAAGCGAGTTGGCCGGAGGCGCTGGTGCTGGGGCCGCCCTCTTCGGCCCTCTCAGTGGCAGTGGTCGGCGGCGCCGGGGTGGATGTCTCCGCCGCCCCAGTGGGCGCTGGGGGTGCTTGCACTCCTGGGACGTCCTGAGGGGCTGCCCTTGGCGTCGCCCTCAGGCTGAAGGCGGCCTTCGGGAGCACGAGCCCGCCCTGTGGGGCGGGGTCCTGCGCTCCCCGGGTCAAGGCGCCGGCGCCAGAAGCGGTGCCGGACGGAGGCAAGGAGCGGCGCCGCGCCATAGCGAGAGGTGCCGCGCGAGGCGAGAAGTAGGCGCCGCGCCAGAATCGCCGCGTCGGGCGCGCCAAGGAGAAGGCGCGTGCGCCGCTGCCGTCGTCGCCGGCCGAGGAGATGGAGCTGGCGCCACAAGCAGCGGCGCCGGCAGTGATGAAGTCGTGGTGGGGGCAGGCTTGCCGCCCTTAAAAAGCCGCTACCGAGGGTCGGCGGCGGCAGCTGAGGATCGCCTGCGGCGCGGCCTTCTTCGATCCGCCCACGCGTCCGGGGCAAGTGGTTGCTTGCGGCGTCCCGATCGCTTCGCGTGGTCGCGCCCTCGATCACCGAGGGCCGCGGGCTGGCACCACGGCGGGCCCGGTGGAGTCCATCGTCGGGAGCAGCCTGACGATCTGCAGGCACTCCGCGGAATCCAAGTCGGCGAGCGGCCGGGCACCGGATGGAAAATCCAGGCCGCTCGGAATCGGTGGCATCAGTACATAGAGCCACTTGCTAATGAGTGGCCACTCCAGATTTCCCACACCTGGCAAAAGGACAAAAAAAGACTACTGGTTGGTGGGAAGCCGCAGAAGGAAGCATCTAATGCGAAAAAAGCCAAAGGAAAGTGAAGACTTACGACCAGGGTACGTGCGGGTTATGTCGTCGTCGCCTGTGTACTGCCATGCAGGACGGGCGCGTCGGCGAAGGGGGCTGATTCTCCGGGACACGAAGTCCCGGGCCACCAGCGCCCCGGTTAGACCGGCGTCCCGCAGTCTGTTGATGCGGGCCGCCATTTCAAGGAGCTCCGCTGTCTCCTTGATCGGCGAAGTTCCAATTTCGAGGCTCACACGGCCGGCGGCACCTCCAGTATGCCGACTCATTGCCGCTATTAACGTCTACCAATCGCTGCGCCATGCCCTCCAATTGGATCTGGGCTGGAAGGCAATGTAGCGGGAAGCCATCCCGTCCCGAAGGCGGAAATAGCAGCTTCCCACTACCTCGTTGTCGCTGGAGGCGCGGCAGAGGAAGAAGTGGCGAAAGAGAGGGAGATTCGGCATCACCCCCATGAACATTTCACAGAGGTATGCGAAGATGGAAAGGAAGACAATGGAGTTGGGGGTGAGGTGAAGGTGATGGATTTCGTAGAAGTAAAGCACCGTGAGGAAGAAGTCAGAGAAGGGCGGGATCAGACCCGCCATTATCGCCCAGGTGTGGAGGAGGATCTCATCGGAGAGGCACCGCGGTGTAGGGGTCCCCGCCCGAAAGCGAAGGATGCCCTCCGATGCAATGTTGGAGATCCTCTTCATTGTGGCGGCGTCGGCAGTGGAAGCTGGAATAGGAGACGCCACGGGGGCAAGGAAGGCGAAGGCTCTGAGCAAGGAAGACGGAGGAGCAAAAGTTGAAAAGCGCAAGAAAGCAGAAGGCGTAAGCCGCTTGATACAGATGAATCTATATATGTACCACTCGCCACGACGGTTCGCGAAGAGACAAGATCGCGCGCCGTTTCGGGTCCCAAGAAAAATCGGCGGATACGGGAGGGAACCGAGGCGGTCGTATCCTCATGAGTGGTGGCCCCGCCCAAGAGCGCACTACACATTTAATGAAGGTACCAAAAGGCTTTGGCGCTGCGCTCGAGGCGGGCCCGGCTATCACAACAGATTTCTGTTGGGTACCTCTCCGACGATAAAGCGGCCACGTGGCTCCGGTGAGCGGTGGGCGGACGCCTGCTGCTGGTGCCCAAATTTCCACGGGCGGCTTTGGCGACGGGCGGCGAAAGCACGCCCGCCGCCGTGTCGCCCACGTGGTGCCCGGCGAGCAGTGGGCGAGCGCGCCTCGCCGCCGCCCAAATTTCCGTGGCGGCTTCGGCGACGGGCGGCGAAAGCACGCCCGCCGCCAGTGCCGACCCATGTGGCGCCCGGCGAAAGGTGGCGAGGGCATACCGCCGCCGCCGCAAGGCAAAAAGGAGGGGCAAGGTGGCTTTCCCAAGTTTCTCCCCGTCAGACTGCCAGCGGCAGCTTGTTGTGTCAGGTCCGTTGATTACAAGGAATCCCGCTGCAGTCCCATTCCTCTGACGCTTATCACCTACCCGTCGCAAAGGGGTCCCATCCCGGGCGAAGCCATGCGTCGGCATTAATTGGAGCTGGAGGAACGGGACAGCACAGGAAGGAGTAATAAATGTATGAAGATCAGCATGATGGACCCCCTTTTACCTACCCCCGTTGGCCTGGCCTATATAAGGGCCCTTGGGTGCATGGGGACGGGGGACGGATAACTAAGAGTTCAAGCAGTAGAGCCTAAAGAAGAACTTGTAACTCCAAAGCTCTGTACTTGCTTAAGAACACTCAATAAGAAATCTAGCAGGAAGTAAGGTTATTACCCGAGGCTAGGGGGCCTGAACCTGGGTAAAATCTCTGTGTCATCCCTAGTTCATAAACTCCAAAGTCCTTCGTGTGGGAGTTCCGAGGGTTTGCCAGCTGCGAAGACGCCCTCCTACTGAACCAAACCCGGTCTGTAGACTCGGGCCTGTCAGGTGGAATACGCCGACAAAGGTAATCATTTATGGTGCAGAACAATAAGCAGCACAAAGTGATGTTCTCTCATTTGTGAGCATCCCATACCTGTACCACTAGGGCCCACAATGTGTTTAGATCTTCCATCAATGGTGCTAGGTACACATCAATATCATTCCTAGGTTGCTTCATGCCTTGGATGAGTATAGACAGAAAAATGTACTTCCGCTTCATAGACAACCAAGAAGGAAGAATGTACAAACAGAGATTCACAGGCCAAGTGCTATGACGGCTGCTTATGTTGCCGAAAGGATTCATTACATCCATGCTCAATCTGAACCTTATATTCCTCGGATCTACTGTGAATTCTTAAAACCTCCTATCGATGTTTATCATTCTATCATTCTTACAGTCATCCGAGTGCCACTGAACCAATTTTGCCTCTTTTGGGTTCGCAAACAAATGCTTAAATGGGGAATTACAGGCAGATACCACGCCACCTTAGCGGAAGGTCCTTTCTTCACCTCCATGCCCTCGTCGTCATCATCCGATCTATCTTTACGCTTGTACCGAGATGCGTTGCAAATCAGACATACATGCAAGTCTACATACTCTTTGCGGTAGAGTATACAGTTGTTCAGATAGGCATGTATTCTTTCTACTTCCATTCCCAAGGGACAAATAATCTTTTTGGCTTTGTAGGTGGTTGTCGGTAACTTGTTTTCCTCCGAAAGCATATCTACTAACAAACTTAAAAGCGCTATGAAACTCTTGTCGGACCAACCATTACTTTCATTTAATTTCAACAGTTGCAGCACGAATGACAACCTTGTGTATTTGAACTTGCAACCCGGAAACGAAGGTTTCTCTGAGTCGTTCATCAAGCTCTAGAATGTTACATACTCTCGTTCATCATGGTTCCCTTCTGCATCCCGTAGCATCTGATCCAGATTGTCATCATGAAACCTATCCTTATCGAAAGCACGGTTAATATCATCCGAAGTATCATTGATTTCGTTGATGATATCCATAGTACCTTTGACTTCGTCGTTGATGGTAGTACTATTTGGTCCTTGCATAATCTGCTCTTCATCATAACTGGTCTAACATGTATACCCCCTTTTGAAACCCCTATAATCAAGTGTGCTTCAATCTGCGCTGGGTTTTGAAACATCATCAGATTCTCATAGTCAATATATGGACAAGGCATAAATTCCACCATTTTGTTCAACATATCTTCCTCTGCAGCTCTTCTAAAAGCGGAGACATCATTAATGTACTCGGCGATCACACGGTTCTCAGCGTACATCCAGTTTCGGTCCATCTACGCTATATATGTAACAATAGATGTTAAATAATGAATTAAGTACACTAAGAGTGCATATGCACACATATGCTACATGTAGGCTACATTTAGACTCAACATCTTCAATTTTCTCTTCACATGGCTAGGTATGTTTTCAGTGTAATACAATTAGAACAAATTACTAATTTAGATAAAAAAGAACAAATGGATCTACACAAAGCTATATCAAAACCATCTTCAATTCCCTCTTTACCAAGCTAGATGTATATACGTTCAATATAAAGCTATTACAACCAATTATTAGCTTAGGTCACCTTCCTTTAAGTATCTATCTACATATTGAGTATAACATAATTAGAATTAATTACTACTTTACATCACAGAGAACAAATGTATCTACACCAAGCTAGATCTAGAAACCAGCTTTATTTCCCTATTTACCAAGCTAGATCTTAAATATAATGCAAATTTGAACCAAATACTATATTACATCATAGAGAATAAATGGATCTACACCAAGCTAGATTTAGAAACCAACTTTATTTCCCTCTTTACCAAGCCAGATCTTAAATATAATGCAAATTTAAAGTAATTAGTAACCTTAGATAATCTAGAGCATAAGGATCTACAATTGCACCTCCAAATCTAGGGTCTCTTTCACCAAATCGCCTCTCAATCGTAGCCACCTCAAAAATATCTAGGAAACCCTAAAATACAGAGGGGGTCAAGACTCTCTATTCTTATGTAGCAGAATTGATCATCACAGATGGTTTATAGATAAAACTGTCTGTGTCAGAATTGATCATCACAGACGGTTTGTGGATAAAATCGTCTGTGTTATTGTGCTCATCATGGACGGTTTTATCCGCAAACCGTTTGTGATGTCATCAACAGACATCATAGACGGTTTGTGGATAAAACCATCTATGATGACCTCATCGTAGACGGTGTTATCCACAAACCGTCTGTGATGTTGCTTCTTCCCTAAGCCTTTTGTCTTCTAAGACAGGAGTGCAGTGTTTTGAGTATGTCATTTTGTGTTCCGAGAGAATTAAATCGTCTGTTCAAATTCCACTATGAAGACCGTGTTTCAGGCATTTCGTTTGCCCAACACAAGTCGTTAATTGCACTTCCGTGGTGATATATACTCGATTGATCGATAACATTCCATCACGTGCTTGCCTTCGACGCCATGAGCAACTCAAACTCCATCCCCTCCTCTGTTGACTCCGCCACTCGGCCATGTGGGACTCCACCACTACTGCCGCCCGACGCTGGTTCCACCACTGCCATCGCCTTCGCCTCCACCGCCGACTAACCCTCCACCACCACCACCGTCTTCGCCTCCTCGGCCTCCGACGAGGCCCCTATGCCAATGGCTGCGGCGCCACACCGATGCCATATCAATGAATCCGCCAGCCGTGGCTTATGCGCTACACCGGCGGTCTCTCCACCGGCTAGTTCATCCCCTGCCTCGAGCAGTACCGGGCCGTGCCGGACTCGAGAACTAGGCACGATGGGCGACACGGCTCGGCACGACACTGTAGCACGGGCCGTATCAGGCCTGATGACCCAGGGTATGAGGAAGATGCTTAGTATGAAGATCACTAACCCACAGAGCGTGAGAGTTATGGACGTATCCAACAACATGAATGCCACACTGCCGCCGACACCTGAGAGAGATGGATTAGCTCTCTCTCTCTCTCGTTTCTCTCAATTTCTCCCTCGCTCATCCGTCTCTCTCAATCTCCATTGCCTCTCTTCCTCACTCTCTCGTTGCCCTCTCTCTCGTTTGTGTTCAGCACATCTCCCTCATTCTAAGAATAAATAAATTTTAGTTCTTTTTTCTATAATATTTGTGTCCACTGTCTTAACTCTATGTGTCTCTGGTTCTTTTTTTCTCATCACAATAGTACAAATGGGCTAGGCCTAGGCTGGCACGGCATGAAGTAGGCATGAAGCTCAAATGAATCGTGCTTGGGTTCGTCGAAGATGAGTCGGATCGGCTCGGCACGGTTTAGATACGAAGCACGATGGGCGTAAGCGACGATCCGGTCCACGACGCTGCTCATGTCCCGGTTATACTGGCCTCAAGCCATGTAGTTCCGGACGTACCCGACGCATGGCGCCGGCACCGTGCGCCAGCCCTTGGTGTTGTTAGTGATGGGGTCGGTGAGGTTCTTGAGGGGCCCTTGGCCGGTGACGATGGTCTGCACGAAGACATGGAGAACATGGCGATCGAGGCGGCCGTTCTTGATCTCCTTCACCTTGAGCTCCGTGAACGCCTCCGGGTAGTTGGCGAGCCCTAGTGGGTTGTAGCCGCAGCCGGGGTACAGCAGGTCCACGACGTCGCGGAGCGGCCGCTAGCGATGCGTCGGCTCCCATAAGCACAACCTGGCATGCCATGGCGAGGATGCTCTTTGGCGTGGATAAGGCTGGGGTTGCCGAGGTAGTCGAGGCTACCCTCGCTGAAGATCTGGGAGCCGGCCTTGAACCAAACGATCGACCTCGCCGAACTTGAAGCCGTTGCGGGCGAGGAGCTCGGGGAAGACGCAGCTGAGGGCGCCCAGCATGGCCTAGCGGCAGTGGATCACCTCCAGCTCGCGGTTCTTGGCGAACGTATCTGGGTCGGCCGACAGCCACGCGGTGTCCCACCCGTAGTCGCCGGCGAACTCGCCGGTCAGGTAGCTCGGGGCTGGCCAGATAGCGGGCCCAGGTACAGAGCACGCGGTCCGGGCCGTACCACGGGCTGCTGGAAGTCGCCTTGGCGGCCGCCGGTCTTGCGCATTGTGATGCGGCCCTCGCCGAACACAATCCTGCTGGCCAGCGCCAGGGAGAAGAGGGCCATTGTGGCGGCCGCCATGCATGTCGCTCGGATCCTAGCCAGCTGAGCTGCTTTACTTTGCTTCTGTAGTTTGCCTCAACGAGACCAATTTCGCTGAACTCAGATTGATCTAGGGCTTTTAATCTTGTTGAGCTTTATGTTGATAAAATGTTGTCTTGTAATAGGAAATTTTACTTTGGAAAATTTGTATTAATAAAGTTTAGGATGAGGAGTCCCATCAAGATAAGAAAGTAAAATCCTATTCTGTTTTGTCAAAACTGTAGTTTTGAGTATAAATATAAGGATAGGTTTAAGTTTTGTAATCGAATAGAACGAGAAGCAATAAAGAGAAAATTGTCCTAAATATTTTAGTATTCTGTTTCAACAAGTGGTATTAGAGTCTAAGATTTTAGATCAAGCCGCTGCCTCTGGGAGGAGACTTCCGAGGCGGCACCCGAGTAGGTAGGCGGCCATCTCACAGCAGCTGATGCCTGACGGTGTGGATCGGCGGGCACTTTGGAAGATCCAATCAAAAATTTAGTTTTTCAACAAATTTTTATGGAAGATGATATTCTTAAAGATTATTGATCCAAATGTGGTTTTAAAAGTCAAAATCTGGTTGCCAAAATCTAAATAAATACTGTACCAATTTATTTTATTTAATTTTTTATCTGACTGGATTTACCGAGCTTCGGAGGTGTAGGCCGTACGAAACCCGCTTCAACGTATCGCCTTCTTTCTCGCGCGCGCGCCGGCGTTTATATGCTGGCGGCGGAGCAAGCCTCGCCGGAGTGTAATCCCCTCCTCCCCTTGTCTCTCTCTCGCGCTTAATCGCCGACGGCGGAGACCTCCGCGGAGCTTGATCTCTCTATCTCTTGCTCGCGTGGCGCCGACGGCGGGAAGACCTTTCGCCGGGGACCGCAGCGATGTCGTCCGCCGCAGGTACGCCACCGGACGGCGGAGGAGATAGGCCGTGGCAGTCGTACCACACCGCCTACACCAACGCCAAAGCGGGTAAATGTGCACCGCCCCCTCTTGCGCCGATAGGGTTTTGGGCATTTTGCTCGGCATGGCGTTGGTACGAACCCTACGACATAAATCAGTTCAATGGTCCTGTAATTTTCGCTTTACTTATTGGTCCGCATAACATTGGACTAAATTTGGAGGTTATCTTTGAGGGGCGCAGCAGGAGAGGCCGCGTGCATTAAGAAACAGGAAGAAAGCATCCGAAAAAAGAAATACAAATAGAGACAACATAGACTAAATCTGGATGTTATCTTTCACCATGGTATCCGATTTGCTAAGAAGTTACATGTGTTTGTGATATTGGTTTGTTCCATTTGTTTGCCTGGTCACGTCAATGGATAGTTTTCTTGAGTTAAACTGGCGAATTCATGAATGCTAGAATTGCAAAAGCGGTCATAACACATTACGACTAGGTGTGCTAATGGTTTGGGTGAGAATGGGTTAAACGAGTTGGTTTTTAGTTTGGGTTGGCTTTGGATGGGTGGGAATGGGTTGAGGCCTTTAACGGTTTCGGGTGGGTTGGGCTAGATTGAAATTTCGATGTTTTTTAATGGCATTTTTGGTCATTTTCATAATTATTGAATTTATTTTAGATTATATTACATTTAGTATTCAAAGAAAATTAAATATCTTAGTTGGAGACATGAACACTAAGCAAGCTTCATAATGCACTTACGCACATGATCCAGTACGTGATACTCTTGTCTTCAGTATGCTACTATGATCTAGAAATGAGCTTCGTAACCTGAATGTCTGAATTAAGTGGGTTGGAGATGGGTTGGGAAAGTGGTTTGAAACCATATTAGGGAAATGGGTTGGTTTGGATTGAAGTGTCATGTGAGCTTTGTTGGTTTGGGTCCAAAGGAATGATTAGTGGATTGGTTTGGCTTGGGAGAATGAAGCTGCTGTTGTGGTTTGGGTTGGAAATGGGTTGGGTTCTAGACCATTAGCACCCCTAATTACGACAGAACATTGTATTTGTCTGTTTGCACAAGTTGGAATCAGGTCTTTCCACATGGTTAGAGACTCCCCTGAAAGACAATTGGAGCTGCCTTTTTTGTGTGTTTTTGCCTGGTACTTTGTTAGCCATGGCCATGGTGTAGGCTTCAAGTATATGAGGTGTTGGCATGCTGTTTGGAAAGAACATAGAATAGTAGAGGATCCAGCATGCAGGACACTGCTTTGGTCCTTACTCTTGTTATTTTGCATTAGGAATGGAGGGAGTTGACAAGGAGAAGGTGCAGAAGGTAATCTATGAAATGAGCAAGGGTTCAAAATATTTTGAAAATGAGCAGAGGAAGGAGGCAGTTACCAAACAAAAAATTGAGCATCTGCGTGAACAGTGTGCAAAACTGACTGATAATGACATATCACATTTTCAGAAGGTACAGAGCAACATGTTTTTGTGCTAGCTTTTGTCTGTTGGTTCTTATTTTGTTAATTTGTATACCATGCTTGAATCTTGATTTATGCTGGCCTGTTATGTTTTATGCACTTACCCTTACAGATTGGTTTGATGGTCATAAAGCACAATTAAAATGCAATGAAAATTTGTGATTCTTCAGAGTAATATCAAATGATCATTTCATCAATATTTACTCGTCCATCTGTGCTCTGTAGAGTCATATTTGCATTGGCACTTTGATGATCTTGACCTGATCTGAGCTGTGGTCCATGGCATGTAAAGTTTTAGTGTCATAACATTTGCATGGAGTTTCTACTGAAGCCAATGTGATAAAGTAGTATCACTTTATGTACATGCCATTTCTTTCATAATTCACTTATCTTCTTATTTTCCTCTGTTATGAGGTTATGCCTATCAGCCTACATAACAACACAATTTTCAGGTTTCTGAAAAGAAAATTTTAGAGTTGGAAGCTTCACGAGATCTTTCGAAAATATGGCTTCACACTGACATGGATGCCTTTTATGCTGCTGTCGAGACTTTGGAAAACCCATCCTTGAAGGGAAAACCATTGGCAGTAGGTAGCATGTCTATGATAGCTACTGCCAGTTATGAGGTGAACATACTAGGTTATTATGAGATATGTTTGATATCTATAAATCCTTTAATCACTAAACAAAATGTTTGTAGTGCTAATGTGCTACCAGCATTTGGTTTCTTTCCTATTGAAAGATAATAGCAGAAGAACTATCTAATGCTGATCACGTTGTCTAAAGTTAGATATTCTTGAATAGACTGGATGGACCAAAATGGGCTTGGCTATTTTCTATTTTTGTTTAAAGTACAAGCAAAATTCCCCTTTATCTAATGTTGAAATACTTATGCAGGCGCGGAAATTTGGAGTTCGTGCAGCAATGCCTGGTTTTATTGGATGTAAACTTTGTCCTGACCTGGTTTTTGTTCCTCCAAATTTTGAGAGATATACTCATTATAGTGAATTAACAAGAAAAGGTATGCAACATAATGGTCATTGAATTATCATGAAAGAACTTCTAAAATAGAATATAATATTCTGAGCAGAACTGAATCAACTGATTATTCAAGTATTGGTTGTCTTCTAGTTTTTCAAAGGTATGACCCCAACTTTGTTGCAACAAGTCTAGATGAAGCATACCTCAATATAACGGAAGTGTGCATCGAGAGAGGCATTACAGGCGAGGAGGTAAGCTTAACTTTTCTAATGATCACGACTGCTTGGTGACTTACCAAGTGCATATGACTTGATTTGCCTTAATGCCTTTAATGGTTTATATATATATATATTTTCAACATACTAATACTACATTAGTGTAAGTTTATTGATCACATCGCCTGTATTTGTTTTGAAGGTTGCTACTGAACTTAGGGACGCCATTCACCAGGAAACTGGTCTAACATGTAGTGCTGGGGTTGCTCCAAACCGCATGATTGCTAAGGTAAGAGCTCAAAGTTCTTGTTTGTTGCTTAACCTTTATCTTTAGAGGCAATGGTCTGCTCCTGTTATGTGTCCTCCCTATGTCTATTTTTTTTTATCTTCTTTCTTTGATTGTCACATTGGGAATTAAAATTAAGTCATAAATAGGGGATTGGTACTGGCAAGGAGTTCACTTGCCATAGTAAGCCAATATGAGTTGCAATTGAAAATATTTTTTTACCACACATTACTGAAGATTTTTTTAGGCTAGCTCATCATCTTTACCCCTTTTAAATCTTTTTTACATCCTTAAAATTGTTTCGGAACAAATTCACAAGGTTCCTTTCCCCCCTTTTTTTTGTCTCTTTGCTAGGTTTGCTCTGATATTAACAAGCCTAATGGGCAGTTTATATTGCCGAATGACCGGGAAGCTGTAACAACATTTGTATCAACATTACCTATAAGAAAGGTACTCCATGTTTTTTATAATCAAGAAGGATTCTTGTATGCTATGTAAGTGTTTTAGCCTAATTATTCTTGTTTTCCTCTTTGCACCTCATCATTCATACCTTGGTTAGGCCATGAAATATTCTAACCAGGGTACAGACGCTTCTCACATAAGTCCCTGATATAGGTCCTGAGAATATTCTACATTTCCAGTTGCTCTATACATTTATGAACTCCCATTCCTTTTCTGGTTAAGATGGAATATCATGTACTAGTTACTACCAAGTGCTGATCTTCTTAGTTGCAAAAAAAAAAAAAAAGTGCTGGTCTTCTTGTGACATTCATGAAAAGGCAAAAACAGATTTGTTATTTGAAGATCTTTGTATGCAGATAGGTGGTATAGGTAAGGTAACAGAACAGATGTTACGTCAGGTGCTTGGAATCAGTACATGCCAAGAGATGCTGCAAAAGGCTGCTTTCTTGTGTGCTCTTTTTTCTGAATGCTCAACTGGTATGTATGTTAATTACACTTGTTAGTTGTTCTGTTTCAAGCTTTCGGCAAGCTATATATCTATAATCTATACCACGAAGAATTTCAGAATTCAATGTCTTCGAATCCAGACACCGATATTTGCTTACTTGATGTGATCCTTTGAATGTTCTTCAGATTTCTTTCTTTCGGTTGGTCTTGGATTAGGAGGTACACAAACTCCTGAGCATAGGCTAAGG
This sequence comes from Guadua angustifolia, assembly GCA_036346375.1. Taxonomy (NCBI): domain Eukaryota; kingdom Viridiplantae; phylum Streptophyta; class Magnoliopsida; order Poales; family Poaceae; genus Guadua; species Guadua angustifolia. Next base: position 6,858,229 of record CM070511.1, on the reverse strand, counting down.
AAAAGTATGAGCTGCGAGCGAACTTTCACTGCAACAAATGATTGTTCTTTGCTTTTTGAGAAGTTAGGTAAGCATCCTTAATTAGTTACTGTTGTAGCTAAGAACACTTTTGATTGTATATTTCAAATGTTGAAGGTAGTTTGACAGTGTCACATGTTTTTGTGCTTAAGCAACTAGGTTTCGTTACAGAAGAACTTTTTTTGCTCTATAACAGCAATTTCTTCTCTTGCTTACTACATACTCTGCTAATCTTAAACTTTAATGGTTGTATATGTAGTGCACCAAATCTTCTATACAATTGTCTTGCACTATGATATTTAGCAAATGACTAGAAGTAGTATACTCTATGATACATGATGTGTTTTGTTCCTTTATTGACGGATAGCTCATATTCTTGAATACATAAAAGAATAAACATCACCACACCATTTCGTCCTCTGCTATATCATGCTATTTTTTGGTAGTAATACTAATGTTTTGCATTTTTTTCTTTGCGTGAGAATATTTTCCTATTATGGTATATTTTGTCAATCAAAAAACAAGGACATTTAGTTGTCACTATAACTTGAGACATGATATGAATATATGAGAACTGATGTAGAAAGTAGTGGCTGGAAATTAGTCAATTATGCTGGAACAAGCTGTTTACATTTGATTAGCAAACATGGTTTTTGGTAGATTAGAATGGCAGGTACCAAAGATTTGGTGTTCAATCTATTTTTCTATGAGCAAAATTGAAGTGTTCATGTCAACATGTTGGATGAGGCTAGTGGTCGAATTCCCTCTAAAACTGGCTATTTAGGGAAGCCAGTTAGTTACTAGTCGGTTTCTAGAAATCAGTGAGGGGCTGGGATTCCTAACACCATCTGGAAATGGGGTATTTCATGTGTTGTTACCAATGGATTATTGTTTATTGTCGATTATTCTACATGTAGGAATCATATAAACTCCAAATTACAAATACTAATTAAATAAAAGAAGGCCGACTGGAAAAACTCTGGATACCAAGCTGGCTGGAAAGTTTGAAGTTTGAACCAGTCTATACTACAACAACAACAACAACAAAGCCTTTTAGTCCCAAGCAAGTTAGGGTAGGCTAGAGTTGAAACTCAAAACGATCCGCTAACAAAGGGAGAAAGAGAGAGATGAGGAAGTAGAACAAAGCCTAAAACTATACCAAAACGTGGCATAAAGCCTAATCAAGGTTCAGGCACGTGAACCAGTCTGTGTACTAGGGTTTAAAAAATCCGAAAACTGAAACCACAGAACCACAGATAAGACAACAAGAATAGAAGATTAATAAAGCATTTGTCAGGACTTGGGGAAAGATTGCCAACAATGTGTTTTATCTTTTTTATTTTGTTAATGCCTAAAAGAACCGCAAAAACATTCTTCATGTGAATAAACCCTTTAGAAACATTAAAAAAATTAAGGTTGTATAAGGACTTTCATGTGCTATTGCAGCTGATGTGACAAGTTGATGTATTAGTCACCACATTGTTATCTATTTCCAGCAAATCTCGCAGAAAATTTAGCTGATGATTTGCAAAAGGAATGCTTGAAAGGAAGGACACTAACACTCAAACTAAAGACTGCAGCTTTTGAGGTTTGGATCTCCCATTTGTATAAACATTGACTATATTTCAGTAATTATTGGACTTAAATCACCAAGAGAGATGACTGGTTTTTGTTTCATGGCTCACTTGATTGATCAACTGTCTAAATCAGGTTCGGACAAGAGCAGCAACTGCTCAAAACTACATCAACTCCAAGGAAGACATCCTGATCTACGCCAAAAAGTTGCTTAAGGCTGAACTGCCTCTTTCTTTGAGATTGATGGGTAAGTCTCAGCATCTAAAACATTTTCTTTGAGTCAAGTTTAGTGACTACCAATTGAGTGGTATTTCTACCGGTTTGGCTTTTAACTTCTTAGGCTTCTTAAAGGCTCACATCACAACCAACCACTGTTATTAAGTCGTTGCCTAGGCATCCAGTCTCCGGAGGAAGACCGCCATGGCCGGTTGCCTCGCTTGGCTGGGCTTGGTGTGGAGAGGGACAAGAGATCCGCGCATCCTCGAGAGTCTCCGGCCGCACCGTCATCGCCAACTCTGTCGTCGCTGCATGATCCGGCCGCCGCCGTCCCAGATCTGGCCGCCGCCGTTCCCGATCTGCAGCGGCCGTAGGCGGAGGTGGGGGCGGCGGAGAGGGGAGAGGAGTCGGCAGTTGTAGGTGGAGGGGAGCAAGGAGGTCGCCGACGGCAGAGAAAGGAGAGGAGTCGGCGGCGGCGTGTGTGAATGGAGCGGGAGTAGGGAGGCGGAAGTCGGAGTGGTGTGGGCGTGCGGCCGGCCGCTGGTAGTGCAGCACTGCAGCTAGTGCTAGCGCAATGCGCCAAATGGGTCGGCTTCAAATTGATGGGAAGTTGGTGTCGGGAATGGGCCAGGCCAGGATTCCAGCTCTTGGAGCGGGAACTAGCATTTGACTGCTACTGTTGATGGCTTGCTGCTGTGCTGCTAATGCTAACTTGGAACATTTTTTTTTTGGTGCCTAATCCTCGCCTAGGCGTCCAGGCACTCCGGAGGCGACTCGCCTCGCCGGGGCGCCGTGATAACTATGCAACCAACTCTACCTGGATCTCATTGTCAATGAAATAACTGTTAAAATTGTTGGCTCATCCTCAAAAGTTGGTCTAGCTGTTTTGACAGCTAAGGGCATGTGATTCTGGCATGGTGCATGTTTCATTTTTTATCCTACCAATTTGAACGCAATGAACACAGAAGGCATACTACACACTGACCTTTTGTATGTCCATATTTTGATATAATCAGTTTTATATGAATATATTGCATTATTTATATTTGACATTTCTTTGATCTTGCTGCTTGGGGAAGTCAAACTAACAGTCATGCTAATGCACTTTAACAGGGTTGCGAATGTCCCAACTTCGTGATGAGAAGGATGATTCATCTACCCCAACGCAAAAGACACTAGATAGATTTTTTAGTTCGTCATACAATAACTCAAATGTCAATGGAACAAATGGTCCCAGTATCACTGATACCTCAGAAGGGGGTAACTATTGTATTAATGCGACAATCAAGGACGAGCATTTGATACATGATGCTGGAACTGATGTTTCCATGGATCAAGAGGCATTCTTCTCACATGATGGGAACTTAGTTATTCCAGAAGGAAGGAGCGTAGTCAATTATGATAATGAGGCTGCCTCAAGCAACCCACTTACGTGTGATGGCTTAGGTGGAACCAAACTGGATGGTGACACTTCCAGTTGGAAGGTACTTGTCTAATCTAAACTGAAGTTTTGTTCAGTCATTTTGCAGCCAAGGAAAAGGGTTAATCTCTTCCCCCCTTTTCTTCTATTGAATCTTCATGATGCTTGATCATAGAAATAATTGAATCCTGTTTTTCATGCAGGTTTCTGAGACTGAGAAGTTTGATGAGCTTGGCCACCTCACCAGCTGCAAAGCTACCGCTTCATCCAGTAAACCTGATCTGCATTTCTGGGTAGATGGTTACATTTGTTCCCTTTGTGGATTTGAACTACCTCCAGGCTTTGAGGAGGAGAGGCAAGAACATTCAGATTTCCACTTGGCTGAAATGCTGCAACAGGAAGAGGCAGTAGATAGCACAGGACACTTCTCCAAGGAGAGGTATTTCTCGAAATACTAGTATTATTAAACTTGCTGTAGGTATTGCAATTCATTAGGATCGTGCTCTTGCACATATTAAAGATTATGCTATTCGATATCTGCTTGTATTAACTTTTTTTTTTTGCATTATTCTGGTATCTTTTAGAGCTTAGATAACATAACATTGTCCCCATCATGCATCCTTTACTGTGTTTAGCAGGTTTGCTGGAAGACCGTCGTGCTCTACTACACCCACACCTAAGAAAAAGCTGAAGTCCTCTAAAGAAGGAAAACTTGTACCCATTGACGCCTTCTTCCTCAAGTGTAACAAGAACCTGTAAGATAGGTTTTGCTTATTTAGGCAGCATTGTAATCCTTGTCAGTGGTTTGCCCGCTTAACAAACTGCTGTACATGTAACTCTATTCTTTGTTCTTGAGAATAATAGTACGTAAATATCAGTCGAGCACTCGAGCTACTAGTTGTGAGAAAGAGCAGCTCCATGTTGAGACGTCAAGAAAAGAAATGGAGGTTCAAGTAGAGTGAAGCCTGCACTCACTGAGCCACTTCAACTTGAGCTTGATACGAATTTTTGAGAGAGAAGGAATCAGAGTAGTGTGGTACGTTTGCTGTGAAATTCCTTGCTGCATCTGCGTTGAGACGAGAGTTGTAAAGCTCCCTGATTAAAGATTTTTTGGGTGCTAAGAGAAGCATTAAGAGAGGTGCTTTTATGTTTTTTTACAGTTTTGTAAATATTAAGGTATGAAAGAAAGGTAAATTATAATTATTTACCTATTTATTTATTTTAAGATTTGTGCAATCAAACATTTATCTGCAAAGGAAAAGGAAAGAAGAGAAATATGTGAGCCATGGAGCAGAGTAGGGTGAGTCGGTCAAATACGTGAACGAGGAGGAGGGGACGAGGGAAGCCAGCAGTAATAATGCACAGCGGCGTGCAGTGCTGCTGCCTGCTTGCTCGGCGGCCACTCCAGCTCACCTCCCTCCCCAGCGCAGCGCCACCAGCTCTCCCCGGCCGTCGCATCCCGCCGCCCCCATGGGCGCCTCTGGGTTTCGGCGCCACGGTGCTGGCGCTGCGCCGTCCGTCGCGGCGGAAGCCCTGCGGCGCGGCGAAGAACCCCGACCGCCTCTTCCGCTTCACCGCCGCCGGCGAGCTTTCCAACTCCAAGCGATCCCGCCATGTCCGCCACTCTCTCTCTCTCTCTCTCTCTCTCTCTCTCTGCGCAGAGTCAACAGTTTTGCACCTGACATCCTTAACTGACTAACATCCTAGAAATAGCATCCTAGACATAGGATGGTTATGGTTCATCTAGAATGTCGAACTAATCGCACATTATCTTGATTTTAACGGTCCACTTGCAGCTCATGTGTATGGTTTCCCAAAATGTCTAACCAATATCAGTCTCCTTTTTGTTGCTGAAGTGTATGTTTTTCTTATGCTGCATCTTTCTTGTTGTAACTACTGCAATCTTTTAATTATGAGCTAGAAAAATCTTTTTCCAAACCTCCTGTGTTTTCTAACTCTGGCATATTCTACAATTAGCCATTTGAGAATTTTTAATACCATAATCGTTCCTTAGCATTTTTTTTTGAACCTTCATACCTCGTCCTAAATTGTATTATTAATGCAGCTACACCAAAACGGCTAGCTGCTTGTATTTTTCTATGCACTATTCTAATTTTTTTTTTTTTTTGGCATCAAATGTGTGGCAGGAGAAGCTACAGGTTGTTGTGCTCGCATCCAAAACCACTCTGCAGTTTGAGCATGGTAATTCTGTGATGATTCTCTTGCTTTATCTTATAACTTGAACTTCAAATTGTCCCATATAATCTGACTTGAATGCAATCTTGAACGCTGCTAGTATCTAAGCGTGTTGCCAAAAACACATATACTCAGGTCTATCCCTTCAGAGTGGTTATGTTGTTCCTGAAGATGTTAAAGCTGCAGGGTTTCAGATTGATGCCGATGAACTGGCATCTATTGTTGAAAGTCGTGACACCAAAAAGTTGGCTGTGCATGGCCAATTAGATGGAATTGCAGACAAGTTAGCAACATCCTTGACTGATGGGATAAGTACAGATGAGGATCTCTTGAATCAGAGGCAGGAAATATATGGAGTAAACAAGTTCACTGATAGTGAGGTCCGCGGCTTTTGGGAGTTTGTATGGGAAGCTATACAAGATACAACTCTTATAATTCTTATTGCCTGTGCTTTTGTCTCTTTGGTTGTTGGCATTGCCACGGAAGGATGGCCAGAAGGTGCCCATGATGGCATTGGAATTGTTGCGAGTATCCTCCTGGTTGTTTCTGTTACTGCAACAAGTGACTACCAGCAGTCCTTGCAATTCAGGGACCTGGACAAAGAGAAAAGGAAAATTCTTGTTCAAGTTACAAGGAATGGGTTCAGGCAAAGGATATTGATAGATGATCTTTTTGCTGGTGATGTTGTCCATCTAGCGGTTGGAGATCAGGTTCCTGCAGACGGCCTCTTTATTTCTGGGTTTTCTGTATTAGTCAATGAGTCTAGTCTAACTGGGGAAAGCGAGCCTGTCTTTGTAAATGAAGACAACCCTTTTCTTTTATCAGGGACCAAAGTCCTAGATGGATCCTGCAAAATGCTGGTTACGGCAGTTGGGATGCGAACACAATGGGGCAAATTAATGGCTGTTCTCACTGATGGAGGCAATGATGAAACTCCACTGCAGGTTAAACTTAATGGAGTTGCAAATATTATTGGGAAAATTGGTTTATTTTTTGCTGTCTTAACTTTCATTGTCCTCTCACAAGGGTTAATTGGCCAGAAATATCATGATGGGCTTCTTTTAAGCTGGTCTGGAGATGATGTGCTAGAGATATTGGAGCATTTTGCTGTTGCGGTTACAATTGTTGTTGTTGCTGTTCCTGAGGGATTGCCTTTAGCAGTCACGTTGAGCCTTGCATTTGCAATGAAGAAGATGATGAATGACAAAGCACTGGTCCGACAATTAGCTGCCTGCGAAACTATGGGCTCGGCCACAGTCATTTGCAGTGACAAGACAGGAACACTAACAACCAACCACATGACCGTTGTCAAGGCCTGCATCTGTGGAAACACCATGGAAGTTAACAACCCCCAGTTTCCTTGTAGTATGTGTTCCAAACTCCCAGAAGTTGCTGTCAAAACTCTTCTGGAGTCCATTTTTTGCAACACTGGCGGTGAAGTGGTGATTGACCAAGATGGGGAACATCAAATACTTGGAACCCCTACCGAGGCAGCTTTGTTGGAATTTGCATTGTCATTAGATGGAGACTGTAAAGAAAAACGGCAGGAAACTAAGGTTGTTAAAGTGGAACCTTTTAATTCAACAAAAAAGAGGATGAGTGTCATTCTTGAGCTTCCTGACGGAGGATACCGTGTACATTGTAAAGGTGCTGCAGAAATAGTATTGGCGGCCTGTGATAAGTTCATAGATGACAGAGGTTGCATTGTTCCCCTTGATAGAAAAACTGCCAACAAGTTCAATGATATCATCGAAACCTTTTCTAGTGAAGCACTTAGGACACTCTGTCTTGCTTATAGGGAAATGGAAGAAGGCTTTTCTACTCACGAGCAAATATCACTGCAAGGATACACATGCATCGGCATTGTTGGTATTAAAGACCCAGTGCGTCTGGGTGTCAAGCAGTCTGTGGAAACTTGCCGGTCTGCTGGCATTGCGGTGAGAATGGTTACAGGAGACAATATTAATACAGCAAAAGCAATTGCTCGTGAATGTGGTATACTTACTGAGGATGGTCTTGCCATTGAAGGAGCTGAATTCAGAGAGAAAAATTCCAAAGAACTCCTTGAGCTGATTCCCAAAATGCAGGTTTGTCATGTCTGTAATATTTTATCTTAGCTTTGCAAGTGTTTTGTCAATCTAGGAAATTCTCATTTGCTAGTCCTGTGCATTGAAGGTACTAGCTCGATCTTCACCACTTGATAAGCATACACTTGTGAAGCACTTGCGCACCACGTTCAATGAAGTTGTTGCTGTGACTGGTGATGGCACTAATGATGCACCTGCGCTGCGTGAGGCTGATGTTGGACTTGCCATGGGCATTGCAGGGACTGAGGTAATAACACCGCTGAGCCATGTGTGCATAGCCTTGAAATATTTGTGGCCTATAATCTATGCATCTTTAAAGTTTTACATAAAATTTTGCTAGTTAAGTCAAGCTAAGTGGACCTGAATCTTGACTTCACTCCAGATATTCTTATCTCATCAGCTACATTATAATGTTTGTCTGCATTCTTAAATTTCTATAAAAAAACTATGAGCTTTTCTCCAGTGCATATTCTCAGTATTTTGGTTACCTATTTCCAATGCTGTCTATCTACTCCACCAATGATCTGTCAACAGTATTTACTTACTCATGTGTTTATTAATAATGTCTGTGTTTTCATTGAAAACAATTACCTAGAGAAAAGTCCTTTCATGGCATAAAAGTTTATTTTCAAATTCTGTTATCAAGGTCGTCCACTGAAGTTCTCAGAGGAAGTTAACACGTACCAACTGGTGATTTACATGTACTGATATAAAATTCATCAATATAAACCTGTGTAGTACGGGTAAAATAGTAAAAAGTTTGATTGAAAAATGGGTAAAATATTGAAAATTTCTACTTTTAATATTTTTGCAGAAATGGCATGTAACAATTTCTCTCATGAATAGAATAACATGAAAGTGACTGGAGACTGGAGCTGGTGTAGAACTGTGCATTACCTATAAGGCTATAACAGTATAATTCGGTTTAACTTGCTACATGTTGGTCTACTGGCTGTGGTTTGCCAAATATTTGCTGGGGAATATGGCAATGAAATGGAAATAATTTTGGTTCATGGTTTTCTTTTTCCATCTTGGAAGAGAATAACTTCTGTATCATCTGGTTTCTGTTTTTTTTTCCATATCGAAAGATAATGACTTCTGTATCCTCCATAATCTGAATTTCTGATGTTGGTCAAGCACTCTAGTTTGGTAGTACAGACATGTACTCGCAGACATTAAAAATTGACATATGCAGGTAGCAAAAGAGAGCGCTGATGTCGTAATTCTAGATGACAACTTCTCCACGATTGTAACTGTTGCCAAATGGGGACGATCTGTTTACATCAACATCCAAAAGTTTGTGCAGTTCCAGCTGACTGTCAATGTAGTTGCATTACTAGTTAACTTCTCTTCCGCATGCTTTACAGGTATATCCTAATATCCTATTTATGATTTTGTTAGTTTCATCATATCTCCATCTCATGATTTACATAATCTTATGCCAGGAGATGCACCACTGACAGCTGTTCAACTTCTTTGGGTCAACATGATCATGGACACCCTAGGCGCACTAGCACTTGCGACGGAACCACCTAATGATAACTTGATGAAGAAAGCACCAGTAGGAAGGACAGGGAAATTTATCACAAACGTGATGTGGAGGAATATTCTGGGGCAGTCGTTATACCAGTTCTCTGTCATGTGGTATCTACAAACTCAAGGGAAATATGTTTTGGGGCTTGAAGGCTCTGATGCTGATACTGTCCTAAATACAATCATATTCAACACTTTCGTCTTCTGCCAGGTATCTTAGCTGTTACAGAATCCTCTTCTGTTTTTTTACCATTCTCTCTTTAGGAGAGAACTAGGGAGCAAAGAAAAAGGGGCGGCAAAGAGGAAATCATGTTCTTTGGTCTACTATACTAAAGTATAGGATAGAAAAGAACAGAAGCTTATAGAGTTGGAAGCAGAGTGCTATAATGATCTTTGTATGAGTTGAATTTTATGTTTTGAACAATGGAGAGAATGAAACGCAAGCCTTTTGTGTGTTCACGAAAAAAAAAGTGAAGAGAGAACATGACATTGCATTGGTTATTATTTGATGTCAACTGTCAAGACTAGAAATCACTAACGACTTTCTTTCTTGATTTCGTTGTGTCCAAGTGGAACGAAACAATTTTGTTAATTTTTTCCTGCTATGTTTCTGTTCTGATCTGTTGTATGCTATGTAGGTGTTCAACGAGATAAGCTCGAGAGAGATGGAGGAGATCAATGTTCTGAAGGGCCTGACGCAGAACTCTGTTTTCGTGGGTGTCCTCACTGGCACCATCATCTTCCAGTTCATCCTGGTCCAGTTCCTGGGTGACTTCGCCAACACCACACCTCTGACCCAACTCCATTGGCTTGTCAGCGTCCTCTTTGGCTTCCTCGGGATGCCCATCACTGCTGCCATCAAGCTGATTCCCGTGGAACCTCGTGAAGAAGATGATGGATGTAGAACGTTGTAGACTACATCTAACCATTCAGTCTCACCAATTTATATATCGTGGTAAGCTGATCTGCACGCCAAGGATCTGTTATTGTTCATGGAGCTTGCACGGGAATAGCAGCAGTATAATGTTCTGTTATCCAAGATTGGCATCATATTGCGAAAAACATTAGCTGCAATGGATTTTCCGCATGCTCCACGTGAGCCATTCAGCAAGTCGAGTGCAACATACAGATTGTCAGCTGGTTCTGAAAAATATACCAAATGGTATATTTGTGCAGTACAATACTTTCTTAGAAGCATGAATTGTATGCACTATCATGAAATTTTATCTGGTGTAGGGCATAATCACACGAGATTGTACATAATGCTATTGTAAAGTATGGTAACAACATTGATTAATTCTTCACAGAAGTTGGTTAGTTCTAAACGTGTCAGTGGCTCAATGCTCGTACACCACTAGTGCTCCACCACACATGGTCACTCTTTAATTGATGATATGGAGCAAATTTACCCCCAGTTGCTCATCTCATTTGCAATTCGTGCAGTTCCCTTCAGGATGTATAGCACGGAAGTTCGTACTTTCATTGTAGCTGCTAGAACAATGTTAGCTATTAACGATTTCTTTCATCAAGGTCGTCCCTGACATGCTTGTCGATCTCGAAGAAATTCTCTCGCAGGGAGTCACGAGTGAGCTGCAGCAAGACGCCACCCACAGAATCCAGGACTCTCGGGCTTACTTCCTCCAGCGAGATCGCCATTATTTCTGCTAGCTTTCTGGATGACGGCGAGTCCTCACGCTCGCTGCCCTGCCCGCTTTGATCGTCCTGCCTAGGCTCTTCAGCATCAAGCAGCTCGTTCCTGGCAATGGCGAAGACCCACAGAGGCAAGTCAGAGTCACCCAAGTTGCACAAGTTGTTAGCCATCTCATTTGGGAGGCTGCTGTGCACTCATGCTTCTGTCTGCAAAAATGCAAACACAGAAAAAGTTTCAAAAATCTGAAAAAAATCATGGATGTACATCTCATCTTACCCCATCTACATATAAAATTTCATGATCAAATTCGTCATATGCTATCTTTTTTGTAACTTCTAGCATAGGACGAATTTGATCATGAAATTTTATATGTAGATGAGGTAATATGAGATGTATATCCATGATTTTTTTCAGAATTTTTTAAAACTTTTCTTAGTTGGTTTGCACGGTGTTTATACGGGAAGCATGAGTGCACAGCAGTCGTTCCCATCTCATTCTGTGGTCCGATCAACCTGCAGCATCCAAGACGCAATAGGAGGGAGAATTGGTAGCCACTGCTTGACAGAAGAAACTAAAGAGAGAGCAAATCTCGTGCCTTAGAAGGATTCAACAGGAGGTACAAGATCAATAAGATTATTGGCAAGGAGGAAGGCCTCCTTCGGGGGACTCCACGACTCAGATTTTTTTTTTTTTTTGATAAAGGAAGCTTTTATTAATTCCAAAGGCATTATATCGAGAAGATACAAGTCCTTGAAACCTCTTCCGGCCTCTGCTTAGCAAGAAGCACACAGCCAAGAAACAAAAAAAGAACACAAAAATAAAACACACTCTCTAAAAATAAGTAATCCTCAGATTAGACCGCCATCCAGAAACCTGGGAGAAGAAAGCCATGGCCACCTGCACCAACCAATGCGAAGCCTATACCAAAGTAGTTCGCAATTCACGTTCTGTGATAAATTTCATGTCTGCAGACCAATGGTGCGTAGCCAAAATAACCTGCAAAGGGAATGGGTTTGATTTCCTGTCAAACACAATATCATTTCGATATAACCACATGGACCAACAAATGGTTGCGGCTCCAAACAACACCATATTTCTGATATCCTTGTGGAAAGAGGCAATCCATCTCCCAAACATATGGGCTGCACTAGTAGGTCTTTCAATACCAAAAGCTAGATACAAAAAACCCCACACCATACGAGCGAAACGACAATGAAAAAACAGGTGCTTAATTTTCTCCCTTTTGTGACAAAAGCAACATGTTGTATTACCCTGCCAATTACGTTTTGCCAAATTGTCCTTAGTCGGAAGGACCCCCTGCGAAGATACCACGAAACACTTTGATTTTAAAGGGCTTTTAACTTCCATAATCGCTTATTCAAATCGGAACATCACATTTAATTAGCGCCAAATAATGTGACTTGACTGAGAATTGTCTAGACTGACACAAAGTCCAACAAAATTCATCAACATTGTGTGTCAACTGTAAGTTACCGATACGTGAGAGCAAATCATTCCACGCCATCAACTTAACTCCAATCAATGATCGTCTCCAGACTATGTTTGGTTGGTAACCGTTCATAAAGACTTCAGCAATAGTAATGTATTTCTTTCTTACAATACTATATAACCCAGGATATTGTTCTTTTAAGGCACTACGCCCAAGCCAAATGTCTTCCCAGAAACGAACCTGATGTCCATTATTAATCTTGAACGTACCAAATCGTAGGAAATCTCCTTTTACCTTCATCAAAGAAGCCCAAAAATGCGAGTCTCCTGGTTTCCACTCAACTTGAACTAATGGTTTAGAATCTAGGTACTTATTTCTAAGAAGTCACGCCAAGTACCATTCGTTGTTAAGAGCTTGAACAACCATTTACTCAAAAGAGCAAAGTTCATAACATTGAGGTCAAGAATGCCCAGACCCCCTTGATTTTTGGGTTGGCATACAATATTCCATTTTACAAGACGATACTTTCTTTTGCACTCATCACCTTGCCGAAAAAACGAGATCTCAAATAATCCATTTTCCTAAGAACCCTTTAGGTATCTCAAAAAGGACATCATATACATTGGGAGACGCTAAGCATGAATTTAAGAGAGTTAGCCTACCTCCAATTGAAAGATGCTTCCTTCCAACTCTATTTGGCGCTTTTCAAAACGCTCTTCTACCCTTTTCCAATCTGAATTTCGCAATTTTTATAATGAATTAGAATGCCTAGATATTGCAACGGAAATTCCCCTTGTTTACAACCAAACAACTCCATATACTGCTCTAGTGCTCCTTGAGCCTCACCAAAGCAGATTAGCTCACTTTTATGAAAGTTAATCTTTAGTCCCGAAATTAATTCAAAAGCACAAAGCAATAACTTCAAATTGCGTGCCTTATCCAAATCGTGTTCCATAAATAAAATTATATCATCCGCATATTGTAGAATAGATAAACCTCCCTCAACTAGGTGTGGCACTACTCCACTTATTTGTCCCTTGTCCTTAGCTCGTCCAATCAAAACTGCCAACATGTCTGCGACAATATTAAACAACAGAGGTGATAACGGGTCACCTTGTCGAAGTCCTTTTCTAGTTTAGAAAAATGAACCTACTTCATCATTTACATTAACCGCCACACTACCCCCAAAATGAAAGTCTTAATCCAAAAAATCCACTTAGATGAGAATCCTTTCATTCGTAGAGTTTGAAATAGAAGAGACCATTTAACCTTATCATAAGCTTTCTCGAAATCAATCTTAAAGATAACACCATTCAAATGTTTCTTATGCATGTCATGTATTGTTTCATGAAGTATGACAACCCCTTCTAATATGTTTCGACCACGCATGAAAGCATGCGAGTTGGACTCACCACCTTATCCGCAACCATATTCAATCTGTTTGTCGCAACCTTAGTAAAAATTTTGAAACTCACATTTCAAAGACAGATTGGTCTGTATTGTTGAATAACATTCGCTTCCTGAACTTTAGGAATAAGAGTTATTATTCCAAAATTTAGACTAAAAAGAGGAATATCTCCCGCATAAAGCTCCTCGAACATAATCAATAGGTCCCCTTTGATAATATCCCAGAAAGTCTGATAGAACTCAGCTGGGAAACCATCCGGACCAAAAGCTTTATTATGTTCCATCTGGAAAACAACGTTTCTAATTTCTTTCTCATCAAACTGAGCAGTAAGTAGAGTATTTTCCTCCTGAGAAACTTGTGAAATATCATGATTGACACCCTCATCAAGGTCTAACTGACTATCGCTTGGAGGCCCAAATAATTCTTTATAGAATTTGGTGATGAATCTTTTGAGATTATACTGTCCCTCAATCTTACCCCCCTCGTGATCTAGCAAAAAATCCTTTTCTTTCTATGTTTACCATTAGCAATCAATTGAAAATAACGCGTGTTATTATCCCCACATAGTACATGTTTCACTTTTGCTCTCTGATAATATCTAATTTCTTCCTCCCTTAGTAACTTTGCCAAGTTTTCCCTAGTTAGACCAAGGTTCGCACGCTCCATCTCAGATAGCCCCCGCAACTCAGCAGCAACATCCAACTCATTAATTATTGCCTGGAACTCGCGTTTCTTTTTCTTATAGTCCCCATTGCTCTTACATGCCCAACCCCGAAGATAATTACGCAAAGCCCCCAATTTTCGATTCCAACGCTGGACGGAATTATTCCCTCTAACTGGCTTACTCCAGATTTCCACTACCTTACTCGACGACTCAGATGGGCTTGCCTGCACCAAATGAAGTAGCTTGGCTTTGTATGTGAAGGAACTTCGTAGAAGCATCAGTGTGTCTTTCAGACCAGCCCCCTTAAAAGATTGAGGTCTGCTCCTGGTGCCTTTTGATGGCTGTCACTGCATATTTTGTGTAGGCACTGTTACTTGACACGGACACGGGAGTCAAAATCTGACTTAATTCGGTGCAACTGTCAAAGATACTAGGTGTGGTGGAACTGTGGAAGTGAACTCACCTCAGAGCAGCTCATGTCGGTTTGATCAACATCCTGAAGAATCAAAATGCATGCACTGTTCAATGTGCACTTGAGAAATGGCCTTCAGAGATGAAAATGCAATTTCTGAATAAGAATATTGTAGAAAAGCATTTCTCATTTCCTGAGATTTTGGTAGGTCATTGATCTGCCATGCTGCCCCCGCTACAGCAGCAAGCTCTGCATCATTCAACATGACCGATTTCGATGACCCCTTTCCAGCAAGATGGATAGACCTTGCTGGAGTTTTCTTAAGTGACTTCCCTTTCTTCCGCTTTAAAGATGCAACAGTTCGCAGCTGAGGTTCGAGTCCATAGATCTCAGCAAAACCAGAGGCTATAGATTGCAGAATATTTGTCAGTGCTTCAAACATTTCATCAGACCAGCTACTCTAAAGTAGTAACTTACGTGCTGCCAGCACTGCTTCTTGACATTCGTCTTGCATGGAAATCGCAGCAGCATTCACAATTATATCCACGCATTCGTTGTGCAACACAGATAGACCATCCGGTGACACCACTGGAGCCATACTTACTGTGAAAATGGATAGAAAATGTAAAGAAGATAGACAGGAATGAAGATGTATAGGCTGCGCTCTTGGCCTGAACCGACTAGTGCTGGTATTTATATTGATTCTGCCGGATGTGTTACAGATACATTAGTTACAACAAGAACTCAATACATGAACTTTTACAACAAAGGTTGTTACAACAAACCTGCTCTGTTTCAACAACTCAAACAAGATTTACAACTTTAACTTTATCCAGATACTTTAACATCCTCCCTCAATCTCAACTCGGCACTCGAAGAGATGTTGAGATTGAAACACAAAGATCTAAATGCCTTCTCTGACAACGGTTTTGTCAAGCCATCAGCTAACTGATCATGTGTTGAAATAAACTTAATCTCCAAAGCTTGTTGTGCAACTTTCTCCGCATAAAATGAAAATCGACTTCAATATGTTTGGTTCTCGCATGGAATCTTGGATTGGCCGAGAGATATGTTGCGCCTAAGTTATCACACCAAAGCACTGGTGGCGAGTTTGATTAACACCAAGTTCCAGAGAGAAGAACTTGTATCCAGATTAGTTCTGCCGTAGCGTTTGCAAGAGCTTTATACTCCGCCTCAGTGCTAGATCGAGATACAGCTCCTTGCTTCCTTGAACTCCAGGAGATCAGATTTGATCCAAAGAAAATGGCATAACCACCTGTTGATCGTCGATCATCACTGCAGCCTGCCCAATCCGCATCAGCAAATGCACTCAACAGACTAGATGATGACTTAGTAATCTGAAGACCAGCATCAATTGAAAACTTCAAGTATCGAAGTATCCGCTTCACAGCAGCCCAATGTGCAGTGGTTGGAGCGTGTAGATATTGGCACACTCTGTTGACAGCAAATGAAATATCAGCTCTTGTAATGGTTAGATATTGTAAAGCACCCACAATGCTCCTGTATTTGGTAGCATCTTCTTCAGACAGCAAATCTCCTTGATCTTTCACCAATTTTTCAGTTGTAGACATTGGTGTAGACACAGGCCGACACTTGCTCATATTAGCGCGTTCAAGCACTTCATTAATATATTTCTTCTGCACAAGACATAGACCATTCTTGCTATGTAAAACTTCAATTCCCAGGAAGTAATGCAACTGACCGAGGTCTTTGATGGCAAATGCAGCTTGCAGTTTACTCAAAAGCTTATCTGATGCTTGTGCTGAAGAGCTTACAATAATCAGATCATCAACATAAACAAGAACAAACATAATAATACCATTTTCATGAAAAACAAATAATGACACATCTGCTTTTGAAGGTTGAAATCCCAATTCTTGAAGTTTATTGCTCAGCTTGGAATACCAGGCACGTGGAGCCTGCTTTAATCCATAGAGTGCCTTATCTAATCTACACACATAAGTAGGAAATTTGGAACTCACATATCCTGGAGGCTGACGCATGAACACCTTCTCTTTTAAATCACCATGTAAAAATGCATTTTTAACATCAGCTTGCCTGATTATCCATCCCCTTGACACAGCTAATGATAGCACAAGACGTATTGTCACTGACTTCACAACAGGACTAAAAGTATCCTCATAATCAACTCCATATTGCTGTTTATAACCTTTTGCCACCAATCTTGCCTTGTGTCTTTCTATTGTTCCATCTGCTTTCTTCTTTAACTTGAATACCCAACGACAATCAATGATATTCATGTTTGGTTCATATGGCACAAGTGTCCAAGTTTTGTTATGCTGAAGTGCTGCATATTCTTCGTTCATGGTAGCCTGCCAGGCAGGTTGAGCTAATGCTTCAATATGTGATTTTGGTTCAGTATCAGATTTGACCACCTTCACGTGTAACACCCTCCTCTGTTGATCATACCGAACTGTGCCATCACCCACACCTTAGGGACATGAATATTGTTCGTGCCCTAGTGCGAACACCAATTGGTTGTTGTGGAGGGATATCGACCAGAATCGATGCTACATCCAAAGAAGCATTAGAAGGTTCACAAGGAGATAATGGTTCAGATACATGGATATTGTCATGTTGATCGATTCAAGACTCACACACGGTCTATGTTGCTCACTCAAAGAGGAGAGGTTTGTATCGAAGACAAAGGAAGAAGAACACAAGTCCGATCAGAACAAGTTGTTTAGGAATTCGATTAGAATCTTGTTGGTCACGATAGGGCATGAACCCTTCATCAAAGACCACATCTCGGAGATATAAATTCTATTTGTCTCAATATGTAAGCACTTGTATCCCTTATGAAGTTCACTATAGCCAAGGAAAACACAACGTCGAGATCTGAATCAAGTTTGTGGGAGTTATATGGTCGTAAATGAGGCCAACATGCACAACCAAAAGACGAAGAAAGGTGTAATCTGGCTTAACATGAAACAATCGCTCAAGGGAGTTTGATTATCAATCACTTTGCTAGGAAGTCGGTTAATAAGATAACAAGCGAGATATAAAAGCATGACCCCAAAGATGAAGAGGAATGAAGCATGAGCAAGCAAAGCCAAGCCTACTTCAACTACATGGCGATGTTTTCTTTCAACTAAGCCGTTTTGTTGATGTGTGTGAGGCGAGACACACGATGATGGATACCTAATTGACCAAAAAAGAGTTTAGTTTCTTATACTCTCCTCCCCAGTCAGTTTGGACACTTTGAATTTTTCTATTGAATTGTCTTTCAACAAGAGCTTTGAATTGAAGAAAAACATTTGGAACATCAGATTTGTGCTTCACAAGATAAAGCCAAGTATATCTCGCTGAAAGTGTCAATAAAACTAACATAAAACTGATATCCATTAATTGTTTTGATAGTCGGCCCCATACATCGAGTGTACAAGTTCTAAAGGAGTTGAACAAGAACTGGAAGACAATGAAAAAGGAAGTTGATGACTTTTTGCCATTTGACAGGCATTGCACACAGTGATGCCATCTCTGTTTGACACAAAAGACAAATTATTTGATTGTAAAACTTGACGAAGAACAGCAAAGGATGGGTGTCCAAGACGGCCGTGCCATTGCTCCACTGAAGGTTTTGCAGCTACCATGGCCCTCTTATCCATTGTGAGTTGCTTCGGGTTGAAAGGATAGAGCCCATTTTTAGCTTGGCCTTGAAACGAAGTTTCTTCAAACACGATCCTTAACACAAAAGTAGCAGGATGAAACTCAAGAAAAACATTATTATCTTGAGTGAGACGATGAACCGATATCAAGTTTTTATCACCGTGGAACATGAAGAACATTTGAGAGAGCAAGACACTTATGTGGAGTATAAATATGAGATTGACCAACATGAGCAATAGCCATACCTGTACCATCTGCAGTATTCACTTTCTCCTTTCCATTGTACTTCTCTCGCATTGAAAGACGATCAAGATCACTGGTGATATGATCTGTGGCACCGGTATCACTATACCAGCTAGAATCATTTCCACTGAGGAATGGAGAAGTGGCCAGTGCAGCAACATATTTTTCTTCCGCTTGATATGCATGATTGAACTGTTGCAGCACTCGATAGTCGTGTGCCCTTGCTTACCACAGATTTGACAATTCAGCGTGAAGAATTGCTACCACGACCTTGAAAACCAGAGTTGTAATTACCACGGCCTTGAAAACCATAATTGTAGCCACCATTGAAATTTGGATATCTATTGGGAATCTTGTTGTTGTAGCCTCCACGAGATCTGCTTCCACCTTGATAATCGAAAAACACCACGACCTCTTTGTCCACAGGTGTGATTTGCCTCCACCTTTGGACATAAAGTTTGCCGATGCACCATCAATCTGAACATTTGTGTTCATTTGCTCAAGACGCAGATCAAAAGCCAATAGATGAGCATAGAGATCACTAAGTGAGATTTCATCAGACGTGTGGTAACCGAAGTCACTAAGGAATCATATTCTTCTCCAAGACCACACAACAAATAGGAGATTACTTCTTCTTCACGCAAAGGCTGGCCAATAGATGCCAAGATATCGCAAAGTCGCTTTCCTTAGTGAAATACTCAGTGTGAGATGATCATTCTTCTTCAAGTTTGCAAGCTGCATGCGAACATTCATAGCTCTTGCCTTTGAATGAGATGAAAACATTTGCTCTAATGTATCCCATACCTCCTTTGCTGATGCCAAGAAAAGCACTTGAGAAAGTACTTCTTCAGAGAGTGAAGACGAAGGGCACTCAATACCTGCCGTCACGCTTGCGACCATACTGATGTAACTGGATTGATTTCTTGAGTCACACCGAATCTGTCGTCTTCACAATGAATTGTTGAGGACGCGCAAGTGTGCCATCAACATATCCGAGGCACCGCTGGCCTCGCAGATATGGCACATCTCGGCTTTCCACGTAAGGAAGTTCTCTCTTGTGAGCTTGAGATTGATCACATGATTCATTGCAGAGTCGGAAACATTCCAACAGCGGCGAGAGCCAAATCAACAAAGAGCGGCAGAGGATGAAAAAATGAAGACATATCACTCGAAATTTTTGTAGATCGTGGCTCGATACCATGTGAAAATGGATAGAAAATGTAAAGAAGATAGACAGAATGAAGATGTATAGGCTGCGCCATCGGCCTGAACCGACTAGTGCTGGTATTTATATTGATTCTGCGGATGTGTTACAGTACATTAGTTACAACAAGAACTCTGAATACATGAACTTTTACAGTCAGGTTGTTACAACAAACCTGCTCTGTTTCAACAACTCTGAAACAGTATTTACAACTTTAACTTTATCCAGATACTTTAACACTTACAAGAGCAGCCCTGGCAACCTCAGAAACTGCGGTTTTAAAGTGCAACCTCAACTTGGCATTTGCAAATAATTATCTCAAAGCAGCCAAACTAGAGCACTCATCAGATAAGCTTTCTATTAGATTGGCCAAAGCAATTACAAGACCATCAGTATTCTCTGAGTTCAGTCTTGTTGGCGACAAGGCCAGTGTAATACAGACTTCGATCAACTCAACAAGAGTCCTCGGGGAAGATCCTTCAGACAGAGCAAATTCACAAAACCTTGCCCCAGCTGTCGGTGACCTCTTTATGAGTGCAATGCGGCGAGCACACGCTTCTTTCAGGGTCAACTTCGATGGAAAATAAGAAGGGACGAGAAGCTTTGTGATTTATTGAGCTACACGGGGCTGATCATTTGCAAGCGAAGATAGTAAAGTATCCAAACCAACAACCTGCAACAGAAAAGGTCATATACATGATCCTACAAAAAGATGTCAAAATATACACTAGCATGTGTGCTCAAACTGAACAAATAATAGATCAAAGGTTACATAGGAATCTAGGATACAACATAAATCGAGATATGATTGCAATGACCATGTACCATTCCTTACTAATTGGAAAGGTCGAAGATCACGAATAGCTAAAAGTAGATCTACAGCAGCAGCTCTGACTAATAAAGCAGGATCAGAGACCATGTCACTTGAGCTTGGGAGAACTTTCAGTACGTCATGACTTTGCGGATTGTCAAGCAAATATATCAGACCATTTAGTGTTGACAGACGAACTTCATTGCAAGAATCTTTGGACATATCATCAACAATTTTACTGAAAATTTTTGAAATAGTTGGCGAAGGAATAACTTCCCAAAACCGGTTAAGAATGCGACAGAGTCCTTCAACCGCAACTGTCCATATTCTGGGCAGTCATCCATGACAAGTTTGTCTAGCAACAAGCTATGTATCACCAATACGTGATACTGGTACGGTGATACCGGTATGGCGATATGCAATTTTCTAAAAACATTAATTCGGCGATACGGCAAGTATATATATATAAATAAATAAATATAAATAGGTTAATAATTAGATGATTTGTGGCGTTGGGAGCTGGATGTTGTATGAGAGCTTGTGCTGTATGACGAGGAAAAGGGGGCTATGAGGGAGATGCTGAATTTCACCGATCCTTGTCGATTCGGGATCGGGGAGGGTCGGGGTATCCGATACCAATACGACACCTTCATGAATGATCGGTGATTTGGCAAGAAGAACTGCATCTGTAGTAGAGGATCGTTGACATCCTTTGTCACATCCGGATCTTCAAGGGGAAACAAATATAATAGAAGATGCAAAGCATTATGGCGAACATTAGAGTTCGCAACCTGTCAAACAGTAGTCACTTCAAATAAACCAAAAAAATGTTCAAAACTTAAGACTGTTCCATATCTATCCTGTTTCTTGACAAATATATAAAAATTTAACATATATTGCAGTGTATTATGTATGTTCTAGATATCAAGTTGTAAAGTAAAAAAGTGAAACAAACAACTGAACAAAATTTTTTGAGGAACAACAATCATCATAAAGCATTCTGCCAAGTATAACTTTTGTAAAGAATAAAACTATAGTTTCCGGATTTGCAGTAAACCCCATGAATCGCAAACCGAATTCATCGAACCCAAACTAATTTAGGGTACAAGTAGTGGAGAAACTAGAATAAAAATAAAGTGTGGGCTTAAAAGATTAGGTTAAATTAAGACAACCATATTAAATAGTTTGTGTTGTGTCCTCATAGATTTGAGGGTTACTACTAGTGCTTCATTATTTTAGAAATACTTGTGCAATGTTTGCTTGTCAAACTTTTGAAAATCTACTAATAAGTTAACACCTATCAATCAAACAAATCGACTATTGTCTCTATTCAACCCATTGATACAATTACAATTTATTATATATTAAAATCTCATAGCATATCTTTTAGAGTTGCTAAGAAAAATAAGAAATAAGCTAGAAATTCTCACAAAAAGCAAAACATATTATCCTTAATCTGGTGGACCCTAACTAAGTTGAGCTATAGTAGCCATTGAATGTTATTATTTAAAGAAAAACATGTAGCTATCTATTTAGCAAACACAAGTTATAACGGCTTAAATTAAAAAAAAGTCTATATCAAGTACAATAAAAATAAAAAGAAATTAGTGATTTGATTTTCATACAAACTTGATTAAAACCCGTACATAGCTAAAATTTGAAATAAAAATTAGTATTTGTATTTGTATATGAATGCCAACCTAAAATTAATATTTAGAATTAAATATAAAATCTATTATGTATTAACAGCACCTGATATGTCTTTTAGAGTTGCTAAGAAAAAAGAAACATGCAAGAAATTCTAAAAAAGCAAAATACCTAGCCCTTAAACTGGTAGGTTGCCCGTCGTCTTGTGCCCTCTTCCTGGCTATCTCCCTAGCATCCACTCGACGCCCTTGCTGTGCTCTCGCAACAACCAACTTCCCATGACGTGCATTAAGCACCCTCCACTCGGTGGGCTGCCATGTCCTTGCAAAGAAGAGGTGTCAAGCCACCTTTCTTTTTCTTTATGGTCTCTGCTTTTTTGAGGTCTAATTTGCTAATTGGTAACTTCGCTTACTACCTACAAAATTGTACTAGAAAAGCAGCCACTCACCTAGCCACATGACCTAGGAACACAGCTCACTACCTAGCAAAGCTTCTTCTTACTCCATTGTGCCCTAGCTCATGTGTATTCATCGCCGCTATACCAAAAGCTGTGCACCAATGCTAAAGAGGATATTGAGTCCGGTGGCTAGAGGGTGGGCTCGAGCCCAATAGAGCCTTGCTACCATCTATGCCCCTGGGTACAGAGTTCGTGTTTGCAGTGGAAATTAGAATAAAAGGAATTAAACTGTGAACCCAAATCCTATACCATAACTCGGGTGAATCATGTTTTTGGTAACTATGAATAAAACTTGCCAATGATCTAATAGATGATAAGTTGCAATTTTCCTTTCATAGAGCATAAACAGTGTGTGACCAGCTATGCAACTTTGGTTTGGCTTTTTAAAAGCGGATATGTTCATGATATTATCTATATAGAATCAGCAAAATTGATTGTTGCTATTCAATATTCATTGATCAAATGTTCATGTGCATTTTTATTTCATTATTTATTTGGATAGGGTAGGAATATCATTGTAATATCCCAGTCCGTTAACATGATGATCAATGTGGAGTGGTGGTGGAATTAGTCCCATATTGCTTATCTAAAGTGAGTTGTAGTAGTATATAATGCCTGTTAGGTCCAAACATAGCATCTTCGGATTAACACTTTTACACGAAGTAAAGACAAAAGTTTAAATGGGGTGCTATGCATACATGGGTCCGCCCCATAGTAGGCTAGGCTATAAGCGAAATTTAGACCAGGTGTTACAGATTGTATCAGAGTATCAATCTTCGTTGTACTGCACGGGCACGTGTTAGATAGGGGTGTGGGCTATGCATATAGTGTGTGTGGGCCTGGAGTGGTACACAACATGGCATATGCACCGACACTGAAAGCACGGACGTGTACCGAGGGTGGTTCTAGGCATTTGCAATACATATGGTGTGTTGCCGAGGGTGTCAACCCTTAAAGGTAGTGAATGTAATGCACCGGCACATTAATGTGATGGCTCATGTGGAGCGATAGTAGGATTAATCATATTTTACTTGTCTAAAGTGAGTTACATTAGTATATAATACTTGTTAGGTTCAAACATAACACTTTCGGGTTAACTCTTTTACACGAAGCGAGGATAAAAGTGTAAGTAGTGTGCTATGTATGCGTGGGCCCACCCCACGTAGCCTGGGCTATGAACGAAATTTGGGCTAGTGTATTAAAGATGGTTGTCGGCGTATTCCGCCTGACAGGCCCGTGATCTACAGACCGGGTTTTTGTTCGATAGGAGGGCGTCTTCGTGGCTGGCTAACCCTAGCGAGGAAACCCTAGAGACTCCGTCAAGCAGATTTTGGCGTCTATGAACTATGGAACACACGGAGATTTTTCCCAGGTTCAGGCCCCCTTTGCCTTGGGTAATAGCCTTACTTCCTGCTAGATTATTTAGAGAGTGTGCAAAGCTAGTACAAAGCTCTCAGGTTACAAGTTCTCTCTTAGATCATGCTGCGGAGCCCTTGCTTGCTCGAATGCAACACTACTCAAAATGCTCGACCCCCTTCCCCATGCACCCGGAGGCCCTTATATAGGCCAGGCTAACGGGAGTAGGTAAAAGGAGGGTCATCATGCTGATCCTTATACATTTAATACGCCTTCCCGTGCTGTCCCGTTGCTGTAGCCTCATTAAATGCCGACGCATGGCTTCGCCTGGTCCGCCCGGGATGGGACCCCTCTTTGACAGGTAGGTGAGAAGCGTCCGAGGAATGGGCTCGTGAGCGAAACCCTCACGGATAGATCGACACAAGCAGCTCGCCATCCGCACAATACAATGGGGAAGGAGACTTCGAGGTGAAGCCATCGGAACCCACCTTTTTGCCCGGCGGCGGGGCGAGCAGGATGTGCTCGTCCACCCAACCGCTAGGCCGCCACGTGGGTCGGGCGCCGGGCGCAGCGTATGCTTCGCCCACTGCCGCCGGGCGCCACGTGGGTTGACGCCGACGGCAGCCGTGCCGTGCTTCGCCGCCGCCAAAGCCGCCACGTGGCCGGGCGCCGGCGGCGAAGCGTTCGCCCACTCTGCCGGGCGCCACGTGGTAGCGGCGCTGGTGGGCGGCGTGCTCGCCACCGCCGCCAAGCCGCCACGTGCCGGGCGCCGGCGAAAGCAGGCGTTCGCCACATGCTTGCCGGGCGCCACGTGGCCGACGCTGGCGGCGGGCGTGCAGCCGCTTCGCTTGCGCTAAACCGCCACGCGATCGGGCGCCGGCGAGCAGGCGCTTCGCCACTTTCGCCGCCGCCACGTGGCCGACGCTGGCCGTGCGGCGTGCTTCGCCGCCCGCTTGCTTCGCCCGAGCCGCCACGCGATCGGGCGCCGGCGGCAAGCGTCCTCGCCCACTTGTTCGCCCGCACGCCACGTGACCGGCGCATGGTGGGTGGCGTGCTCGCCCACCCGCCCGCCAAGTCGCCACGGCACACGACGCTTTGTCGCGGCGGAGAGGTACTGGCGCAAAATCGCACGACAATGGTATAGAGAATCAACTTTTGCTGTATGGGCGAGTGTAGGATAGGGACATGGGCTATGTGCATGACATGTGTATGTGTCCAGAGTGGACATACAATGTGATATATGCACCAATACAGGACACATAGATATGTACTAAGGGATGGTTCTCGGCATTTGCCATATATAGGATGTGCTCGAGAGCTTCAACTCTTAAGGGGGTGAATATAAGACCATGTCCTATTAATATGTTGGTCATCTAGAGCGGTGATAGGATTAGTCTTATATTACTTTTCTAAAGTAAGTTGTAGTAGTATATAATGTATGTTGGATCTAAACATAACACCTCTGTGTTAATCATTTTACATGAAGCAATGTTAAAAGTATAAGTGAGGTACTATGCACATGTGAATTGGACTACGAGCGAAATTTAGACTCGGGTGTTACGATAATACAGTAGGCACACAATTAGAAATCATTTTGTTCAGAAGCCTAATGATCGTTAAGAATGAGTTCTCAGCTCTGTATTGTGCGCCGTTTCAACAGCCTAACAAAATATAATAAAACAAATAGGACAGACACTTAATGCGGAAGTGTGGATACTTTCCGAAGTTTACACTGATGTGGCCGATTAAACATTGTTTTCTTTATGACAGTAAAGTATTTAGAATATTCGGTGAACTATGGTTTATGTTATTTTTCAGATGCTACTGTAATATTTTGACTTGTCTACCGATCAGACTGCCGGCCTGGAAAATTATTAATGAAAGGTCAATGACTTTTCTGCTACTTTAAAATTTATACAACTTATATTATTACTTTTTAATTTATTTTAAGAGTTTTTATAATTATATGAAGAGTGACGATGCATAGAAACAATACTTGAAAAAAGATCCAATGCAACGTGTTCCGAATAGGGTTTAACTTCACCCACCGTAGAGATCTATGGTTGGTGCAGACAGAGTGAGCACTGTTTCAGAATCCAATGCAACGCGGCTGTTGAATCTGAATCTCAAGACGTACAGCAGGCCAGTGCTACTGACTCAACTTTCTCGCGAAAACGTACCGGCCAAGGAGAAAGAACAAATTCACGGACGAAGAAAGGAAACAAGATACTGTTAACTCGTGCGTATGTCACTATGCTATAAAAAAGCCTTATATTAAACATCCTATTACAGACATCTTTGAAAAACTATTTGTGATAATTGATCCTGATGGTTGTAGTCACCAACCGATGGTTTTAGTGCCGTTAGTGAAGTTTATGAATGTCATCACTGACGTATTACTATGCTTAGCCATACCATGTCATCACATGTGCTTGAATCTTTAGTAATTAATCTTGACTAATGAAATATGGAACAATATTATGAATTTGTGTGTCATGTGTAGTCATTCAATGAGATTAAGTTGTTGTGGCGATAGATTTCACGCAACAATATTGAATTGTTGATGGCACGTGGTGCTTGGTAATCAAATAGGGTGGTTATGATTTAGATTGGGACAAGTGGCAAGAGGCAGTATGCCAAGGTGGGCCGTGTGGCAGAGGGTATGTGGAAGTCTTGCCTCGATCATCTTAGAGACTTGACCTTGCAAGCTTTTGACATAAATCAACCATGCAACCACATGTTTGTTATGAGACAGTCTAGCTGATTAATTAGCAATATTTTAGCTTGGTACTACCATTGGTGGTGTGAGTCCAGGGTTCACTGATCAACTCACATAGTGCAAGAGGAGAGTCCTGTTGTGGCGGTTTAACCCTTAGTGTTGAAACCTTAGTGGGTAGAACTGGGTCAAGGCAAAACTTTGTAAAGGTTTTGTCATGATTTCTCTGCCGATATACAAAAGGAAGTGTGTTAATCTGGAAGGCATCAAGAGACGATCATGTCATGTGGTGTAACATCTCAAAATTTCAATTTTGAGATGTTTAAAGTTGAAAATGAACCAGTTGTCTTTTTGTTGAATTAATCAAACTTAATTTAAATTTTCTAATAAGGAAAAGATTTAATTTGATTAATCTGTGCATTAAAGCAAAGGTTTCCAGTTTTTATTGGGTTCCTAATGCTCAAGGAATTTTTCTGTATTTTTAGAGATTTTTTTGAATTTATTTGGATTTATTAGAATTTCTGAATCTTAATTAATTCAGAAAACATTTTTATTTAGAAAATCACCTTCGGGCCGAAATTGCCTAGGCCAATTCCTATTCTCCCACTTGGCCTAGTTCCTATTCATCCCTTGGCCCGCTCCGCTTCTCCCTGTTCCGACCCATTTCCTCTCCTCGGCCGGGTCGGCCAATTCATACTGACTTTATGCATTCCCGCCCTGCAAGCCCACTCCACCACAAGACACCGCCATTGTCCGATCCATGACGCTTTTGTGGTTCGAATCTTTGCCACGTCGCTCCGCCGTCTTCTTGCCGCCAAGCCCTAACCCTAGCCGCCACTCTCATATTCTGCGCACAGGCCTGTCTCCCAAGGCTATTTAAGGCACCACCAACCCCTGTCCGAGGTTCGCCTCGTTGCACTACGCTCGCCGTCCCTTCTCCCGTTGCCCGAGACGCAGCCATCACCGAGATCGAGCTCGCCGAAGTTCCTCGCTGCCCAAGCACCTTTCTTGCCGTCGTGTGACCACTCTGATTGGTCTCCACCATCACCGGTTGCATGTCCGGATTCGCCGCACGCCCTCTTTCAGATCCGCTCTGAGCCACACTCGATCTGGTACCAAATAGCCGAAACCCGCGTCATCTTCTTCGGCTCCGGCGAAATAGCACCTCCGTTCGCCATCGATCTCCTCCGCTCAACCGAAGCCATCCGATCTGCGGTGCACATCCTAGATCATGTCGCGTTGCAGCCGCCGTGTCCTCGCCTCTCCTAGCCATCTGATCCACATCGAACCGCCGAGGTGCGACGCGTGGTCGTCCACGCCAGCGCTTGTGTGTGTGCTCGGTCAGCGCTCTGTCAATCGCCATGTGTCACCTCGTTAGCCATGATGTCGGCGATGATGTCAGCCCTAGCGCTATGCCATGAGCCCGGTCTACCATGGATTGCGCTGTGCCCGTGGACTCGGTCTATGGACCGTGGGTCCCGCATGTCAGAGAAATAGAATTTTTGTATTTCTTTTTAATTTGGGAAATTGATTTGCTGACGTTAGCAATTGCGCAATAAATCAATTTTCCCGTAGAAAAATAAATCAGGAAATTCGGATTTTCTCTTTTTTTCACTATTTTATTTAAATTTAATCTTCCGGAAGCTCGTTCTCGCTCATACAAACTCCGATTGAAGCGATTCAAATTTTTAAATTTTTGTAAAATCAAGCTCTACCTTTCAGAGCCATTTATTTTTAGTTTTTAGCTTGTTTGAATCTCTATTTTGTATTTATTTGGTTTCATTACTTTCTTTTTGGTAGACACGAATCCCGAAGGAGCGAATGAAGACTTTGAAGACCAAGATTCAGCGCTAGATCAGCAAGGCAAGTCGTAACCTTTGATCATGTTGATCCTATGCTTACAAATTTATTTTGTTTTGTACAATTGCATGCTATTTGTGTATCAACGCTAGTATATGAGAATAGCTATTCACCTGCTTGTTATTATGCCCCATGACTATTGGAATGCTATGCATCTATTGTTAATCTTAGGTTGGGACATTACTAGTTGGACAAAATCATAATACCAACATAGGGTTATCGTAGCTATGCTTAGCACCTTAGTTGTACGTTAGGATTCATGTCACATGTGAATTAATGTTAATCTTGACCTAATGAGATATTGAACAACTTGGTTGGCGAGAATGAATGGTTCCTCTTGGTATCTGACACGTTCAAAGTCCACAGTTGTGACGCCATACTTATCAACCTTCACGTGCTGCAGATTAACCCAATGGTACCGAAATAAGGGGATCTTGAATAGCACATAGTCGAGTTCCCAAATTTCCTCAATGAATCCATAATACGAGCTCCTCATCGATCCAGCAGTATTCAGTGCATTGATGTGAACACCGCTGTTCTGGTTTGTGCTCTTCATGTCCTGATCTCTCATGTAAAATGTGTACCCATTTAAGTCATATACTTTCCATATTACAACCATAAAAGCTGGCCCTTTTGCCAACCATATCAGCGTATCACCTGACGTGCTTCCAGAAATGGGTTGTCGCTCCTTGAACCATCTGTTGAACTGAAGGTTATGTTGTCTGATGATTCAGTATTCCTGCCGTGTCGGATTCTCTTGCCATAGCCAATTCTTGTGCTCGTCGATATACGGGGCCACATAGCCATGTGTTGCAAAACTGTGAAATGGGCTTTTGCGTACACAACCGGATCAAGCGTGATTGCTTTCCTTTCAATGGTCCCAATGCACTAGAGCCTCCCCTCATGGTGGGATCAAGGCACACCTATCGGTTCGACCTGAGCCATGTAATCCATGCAGAATTCGACGACCTCTTCGGTTGCATAACCTTCGATAATGCTACCCTCCGATCGAGATCGATTCCATATGTAGAACTTGAGAATTCCCATGTACCTCTCGAACGGGTACATGCTACGTAGGAATACATGCCCGCACATCTTTATCTCCCTCACAAGGTGAACAATGAGATGGACCATGATATCGAAAAACGACGGAGGGAAATACATCTCAAGACTACATAGAGTTATTACCACCTCGCCCTGCAGAGCATCAAGTCCTTCAGGATCGATGACCTTCTAAGCAATTGTGTTAAAGAAATAGCACATCCTTGTGATTGTCTCCTGAACCTTGGTCGGTAAAATACTTCTAATTGCCACAGGGAGCATCTGTGTCATAAGCACATGACAATCATGGGACTTCATGCCAGTTAAACTCAAATCGTGCATCGAAACAAGTCTCTTCATGTTGGATGAGTAACCGGGCAGAACTTTCACACCATGCAAGCACTAGCACAGTTCGATTCTTTTGGCCTTGGACAGAGTGTAACAAGCAGGCTTGCAGTATGTTTGGCCTTTATTAGTCTCTTTCGGTGCTAACTCAGGTCTGATGCCCATATCGACCAAGTCAAGCCGTGCATTCATACTGTCCTTTGTTTTACCCTTAATATTCAGTAAGAGACCAATCAAGCTATCACAGACATTATTCTCTACGTGCATCACGTCGATGCAGTGCCAAACTTCTAGGTGATCCCAATAAGGTAAGTCCCAAAATATTGATCTCTTCTTCCACATGCTCTTCTCACGAGTCCTCTATTTACGTCCTTTTCCTAGCGCAACATCCAACTTCTTAACCATATCATAAATGTCTATCCCGCTTAAAGGCTTTGGAGCTAAAGCGTCTTCGGTAGTGCCATCGAATTGTTTCTTCATCTTGAGGTATGGGTGATTTCTCCGAAGGAACCTACGGTGACGCATGTACATGGTTTTGCGTGAATGATTTAGCCAAACACTCTTGGTGTCATCCAAGCGTGAGTACATGATTTGGCTCCTTTTGTACTATGCCCCGACATGTTAGTAAGGGCAGGATAATCATTTATGGTGCAGAACAACAGATAGCGCAAAGTGAAGTACTCTCATTTGTGAGCATCCCATACCTGCACCCTAGGAGCCTACAATGTGTTGAGATCTTCCACCAATGGTGCTAGATACACATCAATATCATTCCCAAGTTTCTTCGGGCCTTCGATGAGTACAGATATCAATATGTAGTTTCGCTTCATACACAACCAAGGAGGAAGGTTGTACACACAAAGATCTACAGGCCAAGTGCTATGACGGCTTCTCATGTTACCGAAAGGATTCATTCCATCTGTACTCAATCCGAACCTTATATTCTATGGATCCGCTGCGAATTCTTCAAAACTCCTATCGATGTTTCTCCACTGCGCTGAATCAGTAGGGTGCCTAGTCATTCCATCGTTCTTACGCTCATCCGAGTGCAATAGAAGCAATTTTGCCTCTTTTGGGTTCGCAAACAAACGTTTCAAACGGGGAATTATAGGCAGATACCACGCCACCTTAGCGAGAGGTCCTTTCTTCACCTCCATACCCTCGTCGTCATAATATGATCTATCTTTATGCTTGTACTTAGATACGTTGCACACCGGACATACATGCAAGTTTATGCATCTTGTTTATGATGCAGATCTGATCATTCTGACGAGCATGTATTCTTTTTACTTCCATTCCCAAGGGACAAAGAACCTTTTTGGCTTTATAGGTGGTTGTCGGCAACTCATTTCCCTCCAGAAGCATATCCGCTAACAGACCTAACAGCGCCATGAAACTCTTGACGAACCAACCGTTGCTTGCCTTTAATTTTAGCAATTCCAGCATAGATGACAATCTTGTGTATTTGGACTTGCAACCCAGGAACAAAGGTTTCTCCGAAGCCCCAGAATTTTACATACTCCCGCTCATCATAGTTCTCTTTTGCATCCCATAGCATCTGATCCAGATTGTCATCAAAAGTACAGTCGATATCATCCAGAGTATCGTTGACGATATCCAGAGTATCGTTGACTTCGTCCACGATGGTAGTACTACTTGGTCCCTATGTAATCTGCTCTTCACCGTGACTGGTCTAACATGTATACCCCTTTTGAAACCCTGTAGAATCAAGTGTGCTTCAATCTGCGCTGGGTTTTGAAACATCCGGAGATTCTCATAGTCAATGTATGGACAAAGCATAAATTTAACCCCCATGTTCGACATATCTTCCTCTGCAATTCTTCTAAAAGCGGAGACACCATTAATGTACTCGGCGCTCGTACGGTTCTCAGTGTACATCCAGCTTCGATCCATCTACACTACATATATAACAATAGGTGTTAAACGACGAATTTAGATCAAAAAGTACAAATGGATCTGCATAAGGTATAGCAAATGTATCTACTTTACATCACAGAGAACAAATTAACCAGCTTTATTTCCCTCTTCACTAAGATAGATATTAAATATAATGCAAAATTGGACCAATTCAGATTAGAAACAATTACTAACCTTGGATGACCAAGA
The DNA here is from genome assembly GCA_036346375.1 of Guadua angustifolia. NCBI lineage: Eukaryota > Viridiplantae > Streptophyta > Magnoliopsida > Poales > Poaceae > Guadua > Guadua angustifolia. The sequence goes on along the minus strand of CM070511.1, from coordinate 6,826,141 downwards.
GCAGAAGGATCTGCAATTAAATCTCCAAATCTAGGGTCTCTTTTACCAGAACGCCTCTCAATCGCAGCCACCTCAAAAATATCGAGTAAAACCTAAAAATACAGAGGCGGTTGAGGCTCTCTGTTTTTTTTCAAGTAACAGATATCATCGCCGATGATTTTATCTAACATCACAGACGGTTTGTAGATAAAACTGTCTACGATGTGATGACATTGCAGATGGTTTGTATATAAAACCGTCTGCGATGTCATCACATCACAGACGATTTGTAGATAAAAATGTCTGCTTGTGATGGCGTTATCGCAGATGATTTTATCCACAAACTGTCTGTGATGTCACTTCACATCACAGACGGTTTGTGGATAAAACCATTTGTGATGACGTCATCATAGAAGATTTTATCTACAAACCGTCCATGATGTTTCGTCTTCCCAATGCAGACAAGCGCAGTCTTTCGAGTTCATCATTTTGTCTTCCCAATGCAGACGCGTGTAATCTTTCCAGTGATCGTTTTGTCTTCCCAATACAGATCGTTAATTCAAGACGGCATTTCATTTCCTCAATGCAATTCCACGCCTATAAGAATAGAGAGGCTTATCGACCACCTCTATACTTGATCATCGTGAAAAAATATCCTCCAACGATGCCACCATGAGCAACTCAAACAACTCCTCCTCGATGGCTCCACCGGTTTTAACTTGAATTAACGAACTTGGCAATGATGATGGCGTGTTGTTAGCAACTTTGTTGCTCAGGTAGCCACCGTTTGTAGCCTCCTCTTTTGACACCTGAATTTAAGGACAATCCAGTTGTTTGTTTCATACTAAAATGCTCCTTGTGCAATTATGGTTTCAGGCATTGAGGAAGGAGCCTCTGACTATCTATGGTGATGGGAAACAGACGAGGAGCTTTTAATATGTCTCCGATTTGGTGGGTCTCTTTATCAAAGTTTGGTTAGTTCGGTTAGCAAGGGGTTAAAACCGAATTAACGAAAAAAAGTCGATTATTCCATCATAACTTGAATCAACAATCGAATAATTCGGTTTCGGTTTTTGGCCGGTTCCGATTTTAACGGTTTCAGTTTTCGGTTTCGGTTTATTTGCCCAGCCCTAGGCTCCACGCCCCGACGCCGCCTACAAACCCTCCGCCACCACCACCTTCAACTGCACCTCCAATCAAACCCGCCAGCATGGCCCTGCGTTAATGGGCGTGGCGCTACTCCACAGCGCCATCTCCATAGCCTCCTCCAACCGCCTCCGCTGCCTCCACCTCCAACCGCGCCCCTCCGGCCGTCTCGCCTCCACCGTCTTGGCGAAGCGCGTCGGTGTCAACCTCCTCCTCCTCCTCCTCCGACGACAAAAGATACGACTCGTCGGAGGAATATTGCAACGGCTGGGAGCTGGAGGATGACCCAGACCGAGCCGACTCTAGCGAGGACCCGGACGGCTGCAGCCAGGACTCTGCCGACTCCGACGACGACTACTCCAGCGACGACGAGTAGTCTTTTTTAGTTTAAGTACTTTTGTACGTAGTCTTTTGTAATGCTTCTTCATATATATAATGCAATTTAATTCTCAAAATCATCAAAGACTTTTGTAATGATCTTCTTATATATATAATGCAATCTAGTTCTCAATCTAGTAGTCTTTTTTGTAAAGCGCGCATTTGCTATTTTCAATTGATGATCACAGACGGTTCGTGGATAAACACGTCTGTGATGAGGGCAATATCACATACTATTTCATCCACAAACCATCTGTGAAGTTATACCTATTATCACAGTCGGTTTGTCGATAAAACCGTCTATGATATTTCTCTCATCACAACCAGTTTTATCCATAAACCGACTGTGAACTTCTCCATTTCATTACAGACGGTTCGTTTTTCAAACCGTTTGTGATAATCAGACATCGGAGATGGTTTTAGCCACAAACTGTCTGTGATGTGCCCGAAATACATCACAGACGGTTTATTCCTAAAACCGTATGTGATGCTGTGTCTAATATAACCCCTTTTGTAGTAGTGGTATTGTGATCTGGTGCTGGAACATGGATGCTGTTATTGAAAACATGGTCAACGTTGAAAACATGGACAAAATAGATGCTGATAGACATCTTTTACATATGTAGTTGCTATAACCTTTTCCCGCAATGTCAAAATTTTACATACATATTTAGAGTAGCTGCTATGTTGCTTTTCTTAAGAGAACAGTAACTTCGTAGATCTATTCAAGAATATATATGACCCTACAGACAAAACACAGTCTCCGGTATGTAACTTTGCCATCGATTTCACTAATATAGAAATGATCATCTGGGTCGGTTTTAGTGGCGATACAGAGTTCATAGACAGTGATGAGGAGCAGCTATCACAGTTGGTTTTCACAAGATACAGATATATTGTTATCTAGGTCGATTTAGCGCTCGAAACCGACCAAAAAGATAAATTATCTCTATCAATCCACGATTAGAACCGATAGAGAAGTCATATTATCTTTATTGATTCCGAACTCTGAACCGATAGAGATAATTAATACATAGATCTTTATCGTTTCAACTCTCAGAACTGATAGAGATAATATATATATCTCTATCGGTTCAACGCTCAAAAGCGATAGAGAGATAAATCTTCCCTGGTTCCAGCACCAGATCACAATACATTGGTGCCATCTCCACGGCTCCTCCGCCTCCTCCGACCGCCTCCGCCTCCACCCGCGTCCCTCCGGCCGTCTCCGCCTCCACCAGTGCCGGGCAGAAGCGTCCGGCGCTGGTCTCCTCCTCCGACGACGACGAAAGCTACAATTCGTCGGAGGAATATCGTGACGGCTGGGAGTTGGAGGGTGACCCAGACCGAGCCGGCTCTAGCGAGGACCCGGACGGCCGCAGCGAGGACTCCGCCGACTCCGACGACGACTACTCCTGCGACGATGAGTAGTCTTTTTTAGTTAAATTACTTTTGTACGTAGTCTTTTGTAATGCTTCTTCATATATATAATGCAATTTAGTTCTCAAAATCATCAAAGACTTTTGTAATGATCTTCTTATATATATAATGCAATCTAGTTCTTAATCCAATAGTTTTTTTTGTAAAGCTCGCATTTGTTGTTTTCAATTGATGATCACAGACAGTTCATGGATAAACACGTCTGTGATGAGGGCAATATCACAAACTATTTCATCCACAAACCATCTGTGAAGTTATACCTATCATCACAGTCGGTTTGTCGATAAAATCGTCTATGATATTTCTCTCATCACAGCCAGTTTTATCCATAAACCGACTGTGAACTTCTCCCTTTCATCACAGACGGTTCGTTTTTCAAACCGTCTGTGATAATCAAACATCGCAGATGGTTTTAGCCACAAACCATCTGCGATGTGCCCGAAACACATCACAGACGGTTTGTTCCTAAAACCGTCTGTGATGATGTGTCTAATATAACTCCTTTTGTAGTAGTGGTATTGTGATCTGGTGCTGGAACCAGGGAAGATTTATCTCTCTATCGGTTCTGAGCGTCGAACCGATAGAGATATATATATTATCTCTATTAGTTCTGAGAATCGAAACGATAAAGATCTATGTATTAATTGTCTCTATCGGTTCAGAGTTCGGAATCAATAAAGATAATAGGACTTCTCTATCGGTTCTAATCGTGGATTGATAGAGATAATTTATCTTTTTGGTTGGTTTTCGAACGCTGAACCGACCCAGATAACGATATATCTGTATCTTATGAAAATCAACTATGATAGCTGCTCCTCATCACTGTCTATGAACTCTGTATCGCCACTAAAACCGACCCAGATGATCATTTCTATATTAGTGAAATCGATGGCAAAATTACATACCGAGAGACTATGCGTCTTGTCTGTAGGGTCATATATATTATTGAATAGATCTCTGAGTTCTTGTTCTCTTAAGAAAAGCAACATAGCAGCTACTCTAAATATGCGGTGTGGGGTGTCCAAGCGTTGAATGGCGCCGTTAGTCCAGCGCGTGAGCCGTCCGATATTTTTCTTTGTCTGCGCGCTCATCAAGGGAACAACGCCGCAGCTCACTTCATTGAATCGGTGGCTCCACGCGTAGCTTCGTCCATGACATTTAGTCCGCTCAAGCGAGCGTTATCGCGAGCTAAGCGCTAAGCGCGAATGAAGCTATCATAGCGTTGCGCTCCTCGAGTTTCCGTGTCGTGAAAATATATATATACTAGGGACGTGTCGTTTTTTCGAAGAATTTTTTTTTTTTGGCGGCGTTTAATTTTTTAAATCGTCGAAATAATGAGCGAAACGGGGAAAAAATAGAGAGATAGAGTTGTAGAAATATCTCTTTCGATAAATTATTTGGAAAATATTGAAGACCGAGTTGGAAAACTGCGGCGGGGAAAAAGTTTAGAGGGAAAAGGGTGAAAAATTATTAGAGATGTCAACCTTCCTTTTGTCGAGTTTAATACTCTACGCGTTCGCCGAGTAATAATACATGTTTTCAAAAATATTAAAAACTCGCGACGTAACACGCCGCGCGTATCGTTTTTCCGTAGAAATTTTTTTTCCCTCGGCGGCGTTTTATTTTTTAAATCGTCGAAATGGGAAAAAATAGAGAGATAGAATTGTAGAAATATCTCTTTCGACGAATTATTTGGAAAATATTGGAGGCCGAGCTGGAAAACCGCGGCGGAAAAAAAGTCTAGAGGGAAAATGGTGAAAAATTATTAGAGATGACAACCTTCTTTTATCGAGCTTAACACTCTACGCGTTCACGGAGTAATAATACATGTTTTAAAAATATCGAGACCGAGCGTTAGTGGAGTAATAATACATGGTTTAAAAAATATTAGAGATCGAGATGGGAAATCGAGGTGAGAAAAAGTCTAGAGATAGAGCTGCACATATATTACGTGACAAAAACATTTTTTCGAGAAAAAGCGGAGAAAGGACCTAGGCGTAAAGCAAGGACACGAATATTACGTTTTTGGACTGTCGCTATCCTAAAAATTAGAAAAGGACTTGTTCACGATTTGAATTTAACGGAGGTTTTTTGTAAAATGGCGCACGAGGACCCAAGCAATTTAGAGGAAAAATCTTCCTCTCACAAAAATCACGAAGGACCTATTAAGTAATTTACAAAAGGACCAAATCGCGAAAAAAAATTTTGAGCCGAGCCGCCGACTCAGCTCAAATGGTCCTCAGGCCGGCAATCTTTCAGGCTTTAGGAAAGGCATTATACATATATGTATATATGTATATATATATACACATATATGTTATGAATTTGATGGCTTGTCCACATCAACACGAGCCTTATTTCTGTTTTTTGAAAATGTATCGGCAACAGCATCTAAATTATGTTCTCAATTGGTGCTGAAAAATGAAACACCCAGCACTGAAACTAACAGACACTGGATGAAAAAAAATACAAGTACAATATATATATATATATATATATATATATATACACACACACATATGTATATACATATATTTTCAGCGACACGGGAAAACCTAAGGAGCGCAACGCTTGCGATAACTTCCGTCCACGCTAGCGCCGGCTCGCGATAACGTTCGGCCTCAGCGGGACTAAATGCCGCGGACGCAAGCTACGCGTGGAGCCAGCCGATTCAGCGAGTAGAGCCGCGTGCGTTGTTCCCTTGATGAGCGGCGTATAGCAAAAATATCGGACTGACCTCACGCAGCGTTGAATGAGCAGCGCCGTCAACGCGTTGGGCGCCCTCTATGTATGTAAAATTTTGACATTGCGGGAAAAGGTTATAGCAACTACATATGTAAAAGATGTCTATGAATTCTACGAGAACATGACTATATCGATCAATTAGCACAAAATAGATGCCGTTATTGAAAACATGGACAACGTCGGTTGTAGGCCAACAATGCAAATTGATCAGCATGGCTGCACGAAATCTGCACGCTTCTTGATGGTTCTGAGTCAGCCGTTTCTCAAGTGTCTTGCCCGTTGTTTCTTGCAACCTGTCTTCTCTAGGATATTCCGTTGGCTATTGCCTGTTGCTATACAACATTGATGAAAAGCTCTCGGCTTCCTCTCAAAAAAAAAAAAAAAAGAAAAAAGAAATACCTCATCCTAATTTTACCAAAATCCCGTCCATTTGCCCAATACTTATTCAGCATTAAATTTATCTAAAAATCTCGCAACACTCACATTCTTCTTCTTGTTGTTCTTCTGGGATGGCTCACAATCTTCTTGGTCCTCAACACATTCAAGTTTTTCTCCTCACAAGCTATAGCAATTTTTCTCAACATATTACAGACACTTGTGGTGTCACTAAGACAAGCAGGTTACCTTTAAATTATCTTATTCTACCCTTAAAAAACAATAGAACTGTTGGAAATATGCGCAATATTTTTATTCTAGATTTTATTTTGACGCAAATATAACAAAAGACTAAAGATACATAAATCAATACGCAACACATTATATTTCTGAATATGCTCAAAAATTGAAATAACAGAGCCGATTGACCACACGAATGACTTACAGTTGGGATTGATAAAGAATAAGAAGCAGTGCAGACAAGGTCATGAAAGTAGTTGATGTCAAGGAAAGAGCGATGCGGTCACGTGGATGTGCTGCTTAGAAACCTTATTGTCGCCCTATGCAGGTGATCTCTGTGGCAACGGCTCGAATATACTGCTCATCCTCATTTTTGGTGCACGCCGAGAATAAAGACCGGCGTTTAGTTGCTCAACACCACAGTACAACAATCCAGAGATGAGAATGAAGAATGGAGCATGAATTCAGTGTCTTTTTTGGCCTAGACGTCTCTTGACCCTTATGTAGACGAGTGATAGTCACTAGTGACTGATGATATCGTATCGATTAAATGTAGCAATTACTCACTAGTAACTGACAACATGATGTCAATTAAATGTATCAATTACTCACTAGTTACTGATATCATTATATCAATTAAATCGAATTGAAATAGATATTTAAATCTCATTTAAACAGAACGAATAGAGCGATAATTGCATGATTCAGCAAAATAAAATATGGAATAATGTGCCAGGAGACACTCTATGGCGGGCACAGTCACAAGTCACGTGAAAATACATGAATACATATGCTTGCATGTTTAGCCAAAGTCCACCCTATGCCATCTTCATACCATATGTCACATTATTCATAGAGCGACAAAGGCTCTACCTTATAAATTGATTTCTTTTCACTTGGTTAGACAATATAGTACTAATCATATTTAAAAGGAAATTACCCTCTCACGGGGTAATTTCTAACAAGAAAAACATAAATGGCCCAGGACAGATACCACAAGTAAGCCTTTCCAACCGACCAAGCAAAGAAAAGGGAAATTATACCCAATCAAACGCCTGCACCATCCGTAAAAGTCACAGGACACACACCATGAGTTACCTGGCGGCTATTCCCATCTAGGCAGCTTTCAAGAACTACTACATAGCTACATACAAGAGACAGTTCATTCACAGGTGCTACTGCAGATAAAAGGGGGAAGAAAACAAAGAGCTAGCAAGCCCAATGATTCTTTGACCATGTCAGAGGCTGCATACTATGTGCGTACAGTATGTGACAGTGGGGTGTATGTGATGAATGAATGGCTTGGCAAGGGCTAGCTATCTCTGTGTATTTCTGTTTGCTCCCTTGTCTCTGTGCAGCAGGTGAGGTCCTTGCAGGCTTGAAATCTTCAGACTACTACTGCAATCCCTTTGCCAGCTAGTGCAGGCAGTGTGTGTGCTCCTTGCAAGGACCGCACCCTGGCTGACCCTGCTGTTGATGCAAGCAAGCCATCCTTGGTTCAGGCTTTCAGTTAAGATACTTGAGACCACAGCAGTATAAACTTCCAATTGCCATTCCTTGCCCATTTCTTTCAAGAGCTACTTCGCATTTGTCTACTTATTTTACAACCGAGAAATGTATTCATGTATTCGTATCAAAATGTGGATCGTGTTTTAAGTTTACTCTGTCGTAAGTTAATTTGGCAGAATCATTGACCAGTAAAGGTGATGAAACGGATATTAACATTTCATCCCCTGATTAAGAAGAAAAATACTGACATTTCACCAATGTTGTCGATGAAATTACTTACATGTGTGTCATCAAACTTTACTGCATGTATAGCAACATTTCCCCTAATCTTGGCAGGAGGTTGAAAGAAAATTTCAGAATATATATTCATAATTAGGGGACAATGGCATTTGTGAGGAAAGCTGTATTGTTTAATACTGTTGCTCAGTCTCTTACACAGCTTTATTAAGGGCCGGGCAGACCTGCAGCTGCTGGCCAGTGAGGCGGTCACTCAATTCGAGGTGGTATGGTACCCCTTTGAACCAACAAATTCACCAAACTTTGTCTTGAAGATTGTTTTTGACTGCATTGGTGACCGAGCAGTGGCATAATTTTTTTCTTTTGGCTGGATTATTGGTTCCTTCCAAGTAACGAGTAACAACCATATGCATCTCCCATGACCAATCCTGATGAAGAAAGCACTAACAGATTCAACACTTATATGTACCTTGTGAACTTTGATTAATTAGTTCTATATATCGATCTTCAGTCGATCTTGCTGAGGTTGTGTTGCGTACAACGTATCGCATGCTCTTTCATTTGAGAAGAACTAATTAACTAGCTAGGTTGTGGTAGATGGTGGTGCTAATTAATCAGGTTATATTATAAGTCGATTAAACCTACATTATTACTGCAGTCTAATTTAGGTATCATTTTATCTCCCTAAATATACAGATCAAAATACCTATTTCATATATAGTATTGCCTTACTCGGTAATCAGATCAGGTACTCGACACCTTTACCAGTAATCAATCTACAAGAGCAATTGGTGAATAACGTTGCCTCTAGTAAAAGAATATTTGCGGATCAAAACAAGTTACTACACAACGTCGACTTTGAACCAAGTCTGCAGAAATTGCTGCGTTTATATTTTTGTATTTGGATTGCAACGAGGAGCAGTGAGCAGGAGCTTTGGATCGTGAAACATGGAGTGAGAAACGAGTTGATAAGCCTGCCATGCATGTCGTTAAGTACATGTGTGTGTGTGTGTGAGAGAGAGAGAGAGAGAGACCGGCGATTGACAATTGTCAGGGAAGCAGAGATTGTGGTGCCGCAGAAAGTCGCTCTCACTCGAATCGATTGAGCATTTTTCGTTGCATGCGGCAGTGCGTGCAGCCGTGCAGGAGGGAAAGAAAAAGCCTTTTTTTCCCCTTTATTTTTACCAGCTGTAAGGCAGGCAGCGCTAGGTAACACCTGCATGACTGCACACGCTTGGTCGGTGAGGTGGACCAAGCAAAATTAGGGTACACTATATAGTTTTGGCGGTGTAACACGTCGTGTGCAATATTTTTTTTCGTAGAAACAATTTCGGTTTTTTTCGGCGGTGTTTTTTTTAAATCATCGAGATAACGTGTGAAACAGTTGAAAGGATACAAATGCAATCACGTTTTTTTTTTCATTTATCTAGGGTCTTCTCATGAAGGATCCGCGATTGCGCTAAATCGAAAGCTCCTTTTCGTGAAAAATAGCTGGAATACGAAAGATTCACGATTTTTCTGAACCAGAAGGTCTTTTTCGTAAAAAACTGTGGGAAGGACCTACAAGTGATTACACATTTTTTGAGGGACCTACACGCGAAAAAAACCGAGCTGAGCCGGCTCCTGTGTGGCTCGGCGCGACGTGGTTGGCCCCCAAGTGAGGAAGTCTTCAGACTTTAGGATATGTATGATTTCACGTGTACAACTTTTAAGCCTTTTATAACGATTTTGTAATATTGTAGATCTAACATATATATATTTGAAATTTATTAAGAGCATAATATAAATAGTTCTAAAAACTTACAAAACCTAATCATTGAAATTGAAACCAGTTTAATCAATAAATTTGACCAATTTAAGAGGTGATTTTGTAGCGTTTCTTAAATTTTTAGGGTGCCTTAGATCCACCCCTCAAGGAGAGTGCTAGACATAGAGCTTTAAGTTTAATCTAATATTGGATATCGATGAATGCAGATATAATCTAATCTTACGTGTATCTTAAAAAAATGACCTACATATATCTTCTTTTTGTAAGCAAGCTAATAAACATGGATTAAATAAATGGAAAGAGTTGGCTAACTTTGGAAGAATAGACAGCGGCAACCTAGTAATGTCAATATCCCATTTTACAATTTAGACAACGTTGTCAATCTTGAGACCAATCCGGTCGATTTAAATTAAGTAGAACTAATGAAATAATGGTCTGGATCTTATAGTCTTTAAAATCAGAACTTTTGACGTGCAGACGGGCAGTTCTTCTACCATGATCTTACGATTTTGATAATGTCAACACTAAAGTGATCATCCTACCTAGGATCCCCATTATGGCAACATTGGACTTACTGCCGTTCCCTAGCTAATACTCCATATGTACTTCCGAACCACCGTACTGTTGATCAACTTTGAGATAAGAACCCAGTAAACGGGTTGCTGATTGTTGGATACCAGTGTTAGCTGTCCCACTAGTCGAACAGAATAATTAATTAATACAATGTATCAAGGTCGGTGTCGAACAGAATAATCAAGATCGTATAAAACATGACATTAGAACAAAGACACGATATACAGATCCACAACTCTCTCTCTCTCTCTTTTATTGATATTTTTGCTAGTGCATGTACAATGCATTACTACAGAATAGTACAACACTATCACTTCATCTGGATCGATTCCTAACTTTTTAGGAAAACCGATTGTGGTAGATGATTTCGGAGCGGGTGTTAATAATAATCACACTCTTGGACTGAACTCTCCTCGATTGTTGTTCTAAGAGGCAAAAAACTGCTGTCGCCTCAAAAAGCACCATATACTTTGGTTGGAAATAATAGTTGGGTGAGAAATTATGAAATCTTCAAGGTTGAGTATTAAGAGGGTAAAGTTGAAGCCCTAGCTTGAGAAGATTTCTTCTTAATTTTCCCTCATTTATAGTTTTCTTCAAAAAGTAAATATTACTTTAAACCCCTTCAATTTTGCGCTAGGTAATTTGATATGTCGCAAAGCAAGTTTAGGTTACACTGGAATTGTGTGTATCTTGTCAGATTTCACACCTTTTATTTGATAAATACACATCCATTTATCTTTGTAATACTTTCGTATTAATCTGGAATTAATTGTTGCTATAATATGATGAATATATTAGAGTTTAGGTTATGTAACCTACGTCTCCGGTCCTTTCGAGGGTTCTTGTTTATAAATATACTGAAATGGCATATTTATAAGTAAGCACTCTTGAATTGTCTATGTTTTTTTGGATAGTTCGAGAATATGTGGTTCGGGTAAATTCCTAAGCTATTTACAACTTCAGAGAAAGTTTCAGCAGCAACTCCCTAGTGTTCTCTGGATACACACTCTCTTAACTTGTTGTCGAAATGTGTATTTGGAGAACAATGGGTAGATGCTACCGAAATTTTCTCTGGAGTTGTACAACAGCTTAGGAATTGCCTAAACCACATATCCTTGAATGGGAATAGGACATAACCTAATTAGAGATTAGAAGTCATTGTTAGTACGTACTTAGTTGGTCAACAGATAGACATTTCTTCAAGATCGTTTAATTTCTCAACTTCGTTAATTCTTCTACCCTTATTTTCTTTCATTGAAGTCAAAAGGATTTCAAGCTTACTGCATTAGGTAATTCGATATCATTATTGATGTTTTAAATGTATGTCTTCGAAGTATGGAACTGAAAGCTCTTAAGTAGGGAATGAGGTATCGAGAGTAAAATTATATATGTTACAACCCATTCTCTATTTTTCAAAGATAATTAAATAATGTCTCAATATTTGAAATAGCTAGTTGTCACTCCAATTTTTTCTTAATTTATTTCATGTAGTTTAATTGCAGATGGACCGTGAAGAATGGATATATCAGAAAAGCCGTGTGAGTGCTAAATTTTAGAGGGGTGTTAAGGAGTTCAAAAAAATTGCAGAAGAATGCATGGTGAAAAGGAGTGTACACTTCATATATTGTGCTTCCTTTAATTGCACCAATTTCAAGAGAGTTAACAACTTAGCTTAAATTTAAGACCACTTAATTTGACATGGCTTCATGAGAAATTACACGTGTTGGATCCATCACGGAGAGACAAGTAGTACCTGTTTGGTATGCAATGAAGATATGCTGAAACCCGATCATGAGTTGCAGCGTAATATATTTGAGGAGGATAATTTAAAGCAAATGTTTTCAGATGTAGAGTGAAATTACATGAAAAGAGAGTTTGAAAAATTAAAAAGCTTGATGGAAGATGATGCTAAACCTTTTTTCTTGGGTTGCAAAGCGGAATACACCAGTTGGGTTCAGTCCTTGCATTGTTTGAACTAAAGGCAAAACATTGTTATATAAATACAAGTTTCAATGCACTTTTAGTTCTTGTATCGGATGTGCTTTCGGAGAGAAATGAGTTACCAACTAGCATTTACGAAGTGAAGAAGCTACTATACTCCATGGGAATGAAAATAGAAAGGATATATGCATGTCTATATGATTGCATCTTGAACCGTAACACGCATAAGAAATTGCATGTTTGTCCAGTTTGTGGTGTACCTGGTACAAACAAAAGGAGAAGCATAATGATAAGAAGCATAAGAGCTGGGGCGACGATGGTGAAGAGGTTATTAAAGGGGCTTCGTCTGAGGTATTGTGGTACTTGCCCAACATTCTCCATTTGGAGCAGTTGTTTGCAAATTCTAAAGAGGTAAAATTGTTGTGTTGGCATTATAAATATCGAAAGGAAGATGGCAAATTGAGACACCCCGTTGATTCGGCTTAATAGAGAAACGTTGATTGGAAATATGATGGTTTGGTGCCAAAATGATGAATATAAGATTTGGATTGAGTACAGATAGAATGAATCTGTTTGGTAATATGAGCAGTCATCACAGCACTTGGCCAGTTCTATTGTGTATATACAATCTCTCTCCTTGGTTGTGCATAAAGTGGAAATATATTGTGATGTTGTTACTAATCTCGAGACCTAAACAATCAAAAAATGATATATATGTGTACCTAGCACCATTGATTGCTGATTTGGTAAAATTGTGAAATGAGGGGTAACGGTGTGGGATGTATACAAAAGAGAGAGCTTCAACCTATAGGGTATGATATTTTACACCATAAATGATTTTCTAGCCCTTGGTAATGTGGTAGGCTACAGTACAAAGAGAGCTATAGCATGTCCTATTTGTGAAGAGGAGATTGAGAGTTTGTGGCTGCTGAATTTCAAGAAAACTATGTAAATGGGTCACCACAGGTTTCTACCTTGAATTCATCAATACCGTAAGATAGATGACAAATTTGATAGGAAGAGGGAAGTTTGTTCGACCACATAGCCTACGTGGAAGGCAAGTATATTCACACGTGGAGGATATCGATGTTCAGTGTAGAAAGAGCCATGAATCTGTTCATCTTAGGACCATTTAGCAAATGCGGTCGATATTTTGGGAATTACCATATTGGAAGGAGTTAGATGTATAACATTGTATTGATTTCATGCACGTTGAGAAGAATATTTTCGACAATTTGGTTGGCATCCTACTAAACATACCTGGGAAGACCAAGGATGGTGTGAATGCTCGCTACGACATAGCCTACATAGGAATTAGGCCCATGCTTGCAGTGATAAAGGAGGATGGAAAAGCTCTATACATCCCTATTGCATGCTACACCTTATCCAAGAAGGAGAAAGAAGACTTCTGCAAGTATCTCCAAGGTACTAAATTTCCATCGGGCTACTCCACAAATATTAAGAAGCTTGTGTCCATGGATGATTCGAAGTTACTTGGTATGAAGTCCCACGACTGTCATATCTTGATGACCCAAATGCTCCCTATTGCAATCAGAAATATTATGCTAGAGGATATCCGGCTGGCAATCATGAAGCTATGTTATTTCTTTAATGTGATTTTTTGCAAGGTTTATTGATCCTGATGTGTTAGACAACTTGCAGAGCAAGATGGCGCAGACTCTATGTTAGCTTGAGTTGCATTCCCCTATCATTCTTCGATGTCATGGTCCACCTTGTTGTTCACCTTATTAAAGATTAAGATAGGTGAACCTGTATTCCTACATTACATGTATCCGCTCGAGAGGTATATAGGTATATTAAAGTCATGCGTGAGGAATCGGTCGAAGCCTGAGTGTAGTAATGTTGAAGGTTATGGGACTGAAGAGGTTATTGAGTTGTGTGTTGACTATCTAGGTAAAAGACAATCAATTGGTGTTCTTTTATCTCGTCATGACAGCAAACTTGCTGGCAAAGGAACCACTAGGTCAAAATTAACGAGTCCATGGTTTGATATGTATTATAAAGTGCATTTGATAGTCTTTTAGTATAGTGTAGAAGTTCATCCATACATCGAGTAGCACAAGTTATTATTATAGAAAGATAATCTACTTATGGATAAGCTTTCCATCATGCGAGAACACAACGATCAAGTTCCTCATATGGTTCAAAGAAAAGCGAAGGCCTCTATCAGTGAGGATGTCAAATGGTTGGTTGATGGACCAAGATTTAATATTCAGATATGGCAAGGGTACGATATTAATAGCTACATCTTTTACACTAAAAGTCAAGATGCAAATAGTACAGTTCAAAGCTATTGTGTGAGCATAGATGCTTTGTCGATGATCACTCGAAAAGAGGATCCTCAACCGCAATAAACTCCTACTACGAGATGATCGAAGAAATGTGAGAGCTCGATTATGGAATATGCTAAGTTCCATCATTCTGATGTAAGTGGGTGAGACTTCTACACAAAGTGAAGGTCGACAAGAGAGGTTTTACTGTTAAGGATCTCAATAGACTCGTCTACAAAGATAAACCGTTCGTCTTTGTGACACAAGTAACTCAAGTGTTCTATGTGCGTGATTCAACCAATCCGAGATTGCACGTCGTCCTTCATAGATCGTTGGATTTGAAAATATCATAGATGAATAAGAGTACAACCAATTTGATAAAATACCTCCGTTTGCAGATGGGGCATGCCTTAGCGGTAACGATAACACACATGGAACAAATTACATGCGTGTAAATCATCAACAAGGGTTGTATTGTAAATAAAAGGACTACATCAATATAAATAATGCTATGTGTTTCAAATGTTTGTATTATAAAAAGATTTCATGGTCTGGGTCTGACATATTAAAGATTTCAAAATTAACTTGTGCTTTTTGTTTAGAGATATTTAGGATTTTTTTGTTAGTAGTAATTGTGGCTACAGTTTATTTAGCTAATTTTTGGAAATTGTTATCTTAGGGCCCAGACCTTTAGATTTTATTCTATTAGAAAAATCAATTTGCGAATTAGATAAATAAAAAGAAAGTTCAATAAATTATATAGTCCTATTTAAGGATATCCTCTAGTTAATAGCTTAGATTAATAATTAAGATATAACATTTTACAGATTTCCTATATTGTACATATTTCTATTTGTTACACTATTTCTATTATATAAGCCCACTAATCTATTTGTATTTGTGTCGGTTTCCATTGAAAACCGATTGTGATGGAGTATTTGTGTCGGTTTCCATTGAAAACTGATTGTGATGTGGGTAGTATTATTGTCGGTTTCCATTGAAACTTGATTGTGGTGGAGGCAGTATTTGTGTCGATTCCATTGAAAACCGATTGTGATGCGAAGTATTGGTGTTGATTTCCATCTAGGACCAATTGTGATGCGAGATGTATTGGTGTCGCTTTCCAACTAGGACCGAATGTGATGCGGGATGTATTGGTGTCGGTTTCAACTAGGGCCGATTGTATTACGATTTATATCACAATCGGTTTGGATGATGAAACCGATTGTTTTTGTGTATCAGTGCATATAACCCCGCCGCACTCACTTAGTCCCTAAACCCTAACTACCATTGCCTCCGTATCCTCTTCAGATGTTCTTATTCGCCCCCGTCTCCTCTCCAGAGCCCTAGCCGCCCTCCACTTTCGCCTTCGTCTCCTCTCCAAAGCCCTTGCCACCCTCGCCCTAGCCATCTTCACCTCGGTCTCCTCTCTGGAGCCTGACGCCTCGCCCCCGTCTCCTCTCCGAAGCCTGATGCCTCGTCCTCACCCTTGCCTATCTCCTCTCTGGAGCCTGATGCCTCATCTCACCCTCTCCTCCGTCTCCTCTCCAGAGCCCAACGCCTCACCCTCGCGTCCGTCTCCTTGTGATTCATGAAAAGGTAAGTTCTTTTCATGTATAACCAGTAGCTAGGGTTCCGTCTATCATGATGCTTTCAATGGTATTTTTGAATGGTTTCCATGTTAATTCATTGTGTTAAGTATGAACTATAGATCATGATAATCTCTAATCATAAAACAAGTATTCTTTGGTCAGCTACCATGAATGTAAGTTTATATGCTATTGAAATCTAATATTGTTTGGTCACCAAAACTGCAACATCAACAGTTGGTGAAATCTAATATTTAGAACGAGAAACCAAAACCATACAAAAGAACCCTTAAGCCATTAATGCTTCTGCATTG